>JBAMBP010001696.1:0-83432 GCA_037044515.1 Phortica magna
TACTCAACATTGAAAATGTTAAATTTTGCAGAATCACTGAACATTGCCGAAGCAAATTGTGCAGCTGGAGATTGAATTAGCGTATGTTTGTTACAAATTACACTATGACATGAGTTTGTTCAATTTGTAAATACTTAATTTTAATCCTAACAGAAATTTTAAAATTCTTATAAAAGCGCGACGCAAAATGTTAAAGGCTTAGTCGACGGTTGCCCCCGCAGCCGTCCTGTCATTTTTTTTGTCGTTTTAAAGGTTTTTTAGTTGCACTTTATGATGCCAGTTGACGGCGTTTGCCTTTTTTAATTCTAATTAATAAATATTTATAATAATATATGATATGAAACAGCCCTTAATAATGTTTATTGTAAAGAATCAGCATAAGTGAAGCCAGATTGGCCAATTTTTCGTGTTATTCGCCATATATAAATATATTGGCAGACTTTGAGGAATTTTCATAGACCCCTTTTATGTTAAGTGTTGTCTAAATAAAACTTTAAAAAATAATTATCATCAAACAACTACGAACATTTGACAAATATTTGTTATTATTGGGAATTTTCGATTGCGCCACAGGCGATGTTCTAAAAATATCGATATGTCATTTTGTTATTCTTTGAATGCAACGATATTTTTGAGCGATTTTAAATGTTTCAATATACTGATGTATCGATATGAAATTCCAAAAGAAAAGGTATAAGAATCGACATATTTCGTTGCGGACTCTGCATATGAAAAAAATATGATCGATTTTTATAAATTTCAGAAATAATGTCGAAGTGAGCCATGTCAGATATACGGTTGTCTTTAAATACAACAGTTTGAACATAATTGTTTTGAATATTCCCAGATTATACCATTGTTTTGAGTTGCCATGGAAGTGAATTTTATTGAAACAAAAACTACGCAAACTAATATTGTAATCATTTATTTTTATTAATTTGAGTAATGTTGTTCTGCTACTTATGGTTTCGGTTGCTTATATTTGAAGTTGTATCTTTTGTTTTTATTCAAATTACTTTTTCTGTGTTTAACTTGTTATGTTAATTTTTTTTAATTTTTGCTTACTTTTCAGACATTTCCCATTTTTGATCTGAATCTGTCATTGCGCATGTTATTTCTTTTTTGCTCTTACTTTGCTAAAACGGATTTATTTTCTTACTTTTGTTATGTTAATTGTTGAAATGAACTAAAACACATCAATTACCATACACACATACACAATTACCTAATTATCATGCTTAATGTTTAGATGCCGTTAACAGTTACTCATTAATAATAACAATCAAGAAATCGAAAATTAATTTTTTATTTTACAATGACTGTTTTTGCCAATTTTTTTTATTATTTGTAATGAAACTTTATTTTAATTAATTATTTTTCTTCAAAATCTTATTATTTGATGTAGCAAAAATGTGCCTCATTCAAAATCCTTTTTGACTTGTAAAAAAATACTTTTATTTTTAAGTGTTTTTTTTTTAAATTTTAGCTATGCTAAAATTTTTATTGTAATGACTTTAAAATGTTATTATGTATTAAACAAAAAAATAAATGTGTTAAAATGGAAAACAAAAATAAATAAATGTGAAAAAATAAAATTAAATAAAAACAACCAAATTAGTAACTTTTCATTTGTGCTTTTATTAATATTTATCAAATCCTGGTCCATTTATTCAAATTTGTATTTATTTTTGAGTTTATTCTCATTTTTGTTTTTATTTCTATTTGTTTCTTGAAGCCTTTCGTTCTTTCATGTAAGTTTTGGCCGCCAACGTTGCCAAGCGCGTTCAGTCATGGAGTTTACTTTATGCTGACTTTACTGCTAAATAAAAGAATAGCGTTTTTAAAAAATAAAATTAACTCAGACGAAAAAAAAGAAAAACCTTATCAAATATTACACTGTACACAAAACCTGCTTAAATCTTTATCCCTACTCTGCTTCATTATATCTTTTGTATTTTCTTTTGTTTATGTAATTTATGCACATCAAAACACGCATAGGGTGACTCGTACTTATAATTGTATGTTCTACAGGGTGGTTCAATTCGAATGCATCTTTTATGCTTCTGCATTTTGTGTTGTTTTCCTTTAACTTTGTGTATATTCTTGATTATTTATTAATAATATTGCCGAATAATTTTAGACAATGAGATTTAAATTTGTTTTAATTATCTTATTTTTTAATAAATTTTTGTTTAAACTTTACAACAACAAAAATTGTATACGTATAAATATTTGTGCAATTATGCTATAATTTCCTTTTTCAGAAACTTTGTTAATATTTTTATACATTAAATTGAGAAAAAAAACGTGAAATAATAATATTTAAAGAAATACACTGTCGAATATTTTTAAAGCTTGCATTTTATTTTCGCCTTTTCTTTTTGTTTTAAATGTATATTTTTTTATATAAACATAAAATACAAAAATTATATTCATATATTTTTTTTAATTATTGAAACTAAAAGTAATTAAAATTAAATTAGTTGCATTTATTCTTTTAATAAATTTTCTTTTAATACAATTAAATAATTTTTTCGCCTTTTCACTTAAACGCTTAAATCACTCGTTTTAGTTGTTGTTGTTTATACGCTTTCCCTTAATCTTCCTTTTTTTAGTTTTGCTGCTTAATTAATTTGTTGCTATAATTTATTAAAAATTAAACTTAAGCAAAACTTAAATAAACTTAAAAAAATGTATGTGTTACAAACTAATTTTAGTATTTATTTATTATTTTTTTCTTTAAATAATTTAATGACGTATTTTATTTGTAAAATTGCTTTGAATTTGAGTGTTTTTGTATTATTTCATTAAAACGAAACGAAATGAAAACAGAATATTAAAATTAAAATTGCAACAAAATGAAATGTTTTTCCTTCATAAATTAATGAAATGCGTTTAATTATAATTATTATATTTTGAGCATAATACTTTAATTTTATACACAGACAATAGAAAACAAAAAATATCACTTGCAAAATTTGCAAGTTACAAATAAACTGAGTATAATCAAATGGAGCACAAAATATATTTTTGTTTCTTATAATTTTTTCTTTGTTATTATTTACTTTTAAATAAATACACGCTTACTTATCAGTGTGCTCTTTGCTAGTTGTTGTTTGATAAATATTTGGAATTTTCGGTTCTTTGCTCAAAAGTGTTTTACTGCTTTCATTTTTCATTTTTTTTTTAATTACATTTGTTTTTTAGTTTTAAACTAAAGAAAACTTTGAGACAGCTTTCTGTGATGTTATGCTCGCTTCTTAGTATTAAACATATAATTATTTTCTTCTCCTTATTTTCCTTATGGGCCTAATTTTTTTGCTGCGCACAATTTTATTTTTTTTTTACAATCTTCTCATAAACTGTTCTTTGTCAGCTTGCTTGCTGCCTTTCTATGCATCTATGATTCCTTTGTTAGCTTATTCTGATGCTGGATGGGACTGGTAAGTGCTAACAGAAGATCATGTTGGATTTTAAAAGTGCCATTTAACTTTTCGACCCATTCATTGTTCTGATCAACTGTCGCTGCGCAACAGATCATATTCAACTCCGGACGATTCGGATCGGTTGATTTGAGCATGAAGCGATTGTTTGGTAGCACATTGAATGCCATTTTGTTGACCTGCAGAAATCAAAATACGAGAGAATTTACATTTATTGTGGATAAATATAATTGAAAGATTAATCTTACCTGTATATGCGAACGATAGTTAAATGTTGGACTCGAAAATGGTCCTTTCTTCTTCTCAATGTCGGCAAAGATGATAATCTGTTCGAAGAAGAAAACTTGCAGTTCACGCGGTTTCTGCGTTATAGACGAAGTATTCCGTTCATTGCTCTTGCTCGTATCTTCGACACATGTGAGCAATCCTTGCAGTAAAAGTTTACCCTGTGCAGTTAATTTCCCATCGAAATTTTGCAAACTGCGCATTACCATTGCGTGATCGATATTTTTTACAATTTCCTAATTGAATGGTATAACAGAAAATTAACGTCAAATAAATGTCTTCGTAAATGTAAGCAATATCACACACACACCTTCATCACTAAGCAAGACTCCTTCAGATTGGACACATCCTCAATCAAGCCCGCGCGTTCTGTTTGCTTTGTGATCTCCTTCAATATGAGCTCATATTTGGTTATGCGTTGCATGGGTTTTATTGTCAAACTGCTTATCTGTAAATATGTGCATAAAGATTTTAATAAAATGTTTCGTTTGCATACTACTTCTTCAATTAATCTACTTTCAATTGGCAATTTTAAAACGCATTTGTTAGTGACTGAGCGAGAATGAATACTTACATCCAAACGATGTCCCAACTTCTGGCGTATTGCTTCGAAATACTGGTAATGTTCGCCTATAATGTGTTCTGAGAGCGGTTTGTTGCGACAATATGGATAGTACATTTGGAATTTATGCTCGTAGCGTTTGACAAGCGGCCCCAAATCAGCGGGCGACTTTTGGCATGATTGGAGCGCCTTTAAGAAGCAACTGTAATGATTTTAAGTGAAAATTTTGAAACTGCAACCTCATTATGGCTTCAATGAAACTTACTCTCGATGCCATCTGTAGATATCCTTGATGTTGTTAAAGACCAAATCAATTTTGCCGCCCTTTAGATCGTCCGGCAATGGTATGTCACTGTTTGGATTCTCGGTTTCGGCCATGTAACTGTGTTGATATATAAATTAATGCTTATGTGCTACTTTTTAGCGGGGTCATTAAAATTACTACTCACCCACTGACAAGTTTAGACAAATCCTGCACATAAGATTCCTCTGTGGAAATCAGCTCAGCGAGCGCACATTGCCGCTTGCGCAACGCCGATGCTTTTGAATCAATCGGTTCGGTGTGATTCTGTTAAGTGTTGGGAAAAGTTTTAAATATCTTTTTGTTTATATAAAATTCGCCGAATCTTTTACCTCATCATTGTTATCGCCGGCATTATGCTCATTGTTGGCATAGCTTAGATTATGTTCGCCGCCGCCGATGGTGCGACCATTTGTATTATTTGTCGTGTTTGACTCATTATTATGCTCAAAATTTGGTTTCAGGAACTTGGACTTCTCTTCATGTTGTTCCTATACAAAAAAAATCAATAGTTTAAACTTCTCAATTGCACAAGAAACACTTACAGTTTTCTCTTTGACAATTTGCTCGATTTCAGATAAATCGATTGCTGTATTGCCGTCCATTTTGCCGGTGCTAGCCTGTGAGATGTTTCGTTGAGGGGACAACAACCAAATCCAAAAGAAAAGACAAAACAAGAAGAATAAAAGTTATTAGAAAAACCTTTCGAGACCACAAAGTAAGCAAGAAGAAAAAAGTTTATAAACAAAGCCATGTAAACAAGTTTTCTCAACTTTTCACAACTTTTTTATTTCAGTTTCTTGTTGAAAAAGTATTGGCTTCTTTGGCCTTGTTCAACACTAAATGCAAAGCGTCAAGTCAAGTCAAGCCAAGCTGCGCTAAGCCAACAAAACAACAGCATATTTTCCAGTTTCACCCCCCTACTTTCAAAGCTCTTGATAAAGTTTATTGTCGTTACCGTTCAAGAACCTCTCAGATGATTTGTCAACTTGGTATGCAATGAATGAGTAACTTTTTGTTTATATTTATTTATAATGTTTAAGCGCTCTACCATTTGATAAACGAGTGTATTAGAATTCTCCCGAGCGATAATAAGTGCAATACATTAAAGAATGTGTGTTTGATATTACATTCTTAATCAATAATAAAAAAGATACCAAGTTAATTATTTCCAGCTATCGTCGAACGCAGAAACTCCTATATTCTAGTTAGATCGAGATCGAACTCATTCGCATAATTATACAACAAGCAAAGAGAAAAATGCTATCCGAATTTAAGAAGAAGAATTTCAGTTAGCTAATGGTACAGCGTATTTTATAGTCGTATACAATCGTCACTAAAGTGCTTATTTGTATGTTTGTTTGATATTTCTTAGTTTTGGTCCTTCGTTTAAAATATTGTTTAACATTTTTTTGATTTGTTGCATTTTGTATAAATTTTAATGCATTTCAATGAAGGCAGCAAAAAATACGAATTAAAAATTGCAAAGTGTTGATAAAATTCACATTGTTTTGCAAAGCAAATTGAAAAAGTTTTTCAATTAACATTTTCGTAGATTGTTGCAAATTTTCATGGTAGTTTTTTTCGTTTTTGGGGACGTGCTTTTTTTGTTTGTTTGGCAGTTTGTGCACGAGGGGCGTGGGCGTGGGGCATTGCTAAGCGTAGCGCGTTTCAAGAAAAAAGAAACGCATTTTAAAATATAAAAAGAATTTCAATTAAGCGTTTTATAAACAATTCACAGCGAGCATTCCGTCTAACAGAAGTACAAATAGTTGCCCCACAATGCATAAATAACATTTTGAGGGGTTTTTTTCGTGTTTCACGTAATATTTATGAACATTTTTTTAAAGCTAAAAGTTAATTTGTACGCATCATGCACAAATTCATGTACAATTTAAATCGATTTTATATAATTTACATAAATTATTTATGTATGTTGTGACTTTTAATTGGTTTTTCGAATATCGAAATTACATTGAAAGTAACTGGTAATTAAATGAAAATAACGAAATTCGATGAGTTGTATTTGCATAACAAAATAAACAAATTGAGTGACAAAGATAATCATTTGCCAAATATCTTTTCGTTAACAATGCAAAGTTCATTAATCTTTCGGCAACTTTACTGTCAAAGGCATCAAGTTGTACTTTTTGTTATGCTTCTTCTTGTTTGCTATATTGTTGTCAGGGTGTATGTGTATGTGTGTTTATGCAGCCATACAAACATGTTTGGTCAATTCACTTGTTCAAGTGCGAAAAGTACGAAATTTTCGTGAGAGTTTATTGAATCATTTGCTTATTTTTAACAATTTGTGCAAAAAGGCGCAGACTAAACTAAAAATAAAACAAATATTAATGAAAAAAAAAAAGGAACAGCACCAAAAACATACAAACAGATTTTAATTAATTAAGCAATATTTTGCAAAAGAACAGCGTTCGCCGAAAGGCCAACAAAACGAAATAATAATAATAATAAAATAAAGAAAAAAGAAAAAAAATAAATAACAAAATAAAAATACCTTTTTTCTTCTGCCACCACCAATTCTTACAAGGTGCCAAAGGCGTGCAAACTTCGTCATTGCAGATAAAATGTTAGCGCGTTTGGCTTAAACGTCGCTAATAACTAAAGTGAAACTCATGCTGCGCCTTTTGCCTGAGTACATATATATTTGAAACAAAACAAAAACAACAAATAATAATACAAATTATAAAAAAAAAAATGAGTTGAATTTTAGATAAGCAAATTGATATCTAAAACAAAAGCAACAATAACAACAACAATTACGGAAGTCGTGACAGGTGAGCCACGAACAAAAGTTCTAAACTAACGTGAATTGTGTCAATGTTTAATAATATAAATTTTATATATTATTACATGTGATTTTTTTTTTTTTTACTTAGTTTTATTTTTTAAATGTATCGCTTACAAATAATAAACGTAAGAAGCAACTCATGACGTTGCAACGTTTGTGGCAGCAACAGCAACAATTTTTTTTATAAAATTAACTTTCTTTAAAATATGCAAACACACACACACACAGAGACTTTACACTTGACACGAACACTGAGAATCTTTTAAACAAAACAATATTATTAATAATAATAATAATGATTAAAGTAATGCTTGTTTGCTTTTTTTGGAAAATTTATTTAAATTTGTACGCGTCGCGTCGATTTTGTTTGTCGCTCAAAAGGCAACAAGTTATTTACAAAGGCGACAAAGACGACTACGATGTTGACTATGTCTATGAAACGCGGGATTTTTTAATACAATGCGAAAGCATTTTGACAGCGCGAAATTCATGCAAAGACTGTTGGTCGTTTTGACGAACTTTGCTTGCCTTGGTGATAGTCACCGCTGCCTTCTCATAAGTGGCGCTCACTCACTCACTCACTTACACATACACACATATTTGCGTACGCAAAGAAAACAAATATGCCGCCCACTCAATAATAATACTCTCAGCATTACGATCATCTTCACTACCCCGACCGACCCGACTCGACCCACCACCCATTGCTCTAGCGCACATATGAACGTGACGACACACAATCAAAGAAACTCTCAATCAGTGTTGCTAACAATATACGTCCACTTAAAAGAAAACGCGAAAATAATTGTGCGAAATTTATCCAACACCGAGAACAAATCAATTGTGTTCCTACGAATGTGTGAGTGAGTAAGCAAACATATCAAAGAGTGCGGGTGTAGACATCATAAGGCGTGAGCATAAGTATACAAAAGAGCACAAATCTTTTATAGTGTTTATATGTGTAAGTGTGTGTGTGAACGATTTTGATTACGCTTTCCTTACAATTCATGCGGCTGGCGCTTTGTTGTTTTAAATATTGTGACGTATTATTAAGATTAAAATCAAAATATTGCGTGTAATAAAATTCATTACACATTAAAGAACAACAAATGTGCAAAGAAACGTCATCATTATCAACAGCTGCTTGGTCAATGTTTCAATGCTGTTTTGATGGTTACAAGAACGACATTTTTAAGTTGGTTTTGTTTTAACGAGAAAAACATTGTATTCGAATAATTAAACTTTAATCTTTTGTGGTTCACTTGAAAATTCACAGTTTTCCAACGAAATACAAGAGAAATTCAAAGAATTCATGTTTTTAAGTAATTCATGCGGTTTACGCATTTGAAGTGACGTCTCTACTCACTCTGATAACGTATTCAAATTTGCAGAAAAGTAAAGAAGAAGATACAGAATAAGAATAACACTTAAACAGCGGAAATGGAAATGACGAAACCAACAGCAACAATAACAACAATAACAAATACTCGTAAATAACTTTAATTGTGCGAACGAACGACCGAACAATGTTCAAGGATTTTTCGGTTGGTTTTCGGTGCGATAAAAGCATTTTGCAGCACTAATGAGGCCAATGAAATGTGCTTAAGTGACACAAAGAACAAAAAAAAAAAGTAAGAACACTTAAAATGTATAACTATTCAAAATTAATGAGCCCAAAACGAAAAATGGGCGAATTATTTGTTGACAATATGAAACAAAAAAAAAAAACAAAAACGATACTAAACAAAGGTGTGACAGTTACGATGAGTGTGTGTGTGACACATGTAAATGTGCACAAAAGGCAATAATAAAAAAGAAGAAGAATAAATAAAAACCAGGTGCAAAACAATAATGCCGAATTAGGTTAAACATTTTGTTGTTTTGGCAATTAAAAGGAAAATAGGGTCACACACTTAAGCACAGTACAGGGTGTCAATGTTAAACATATGGAAATTTTCAAAGCCATAAGTTTTGCTACAATGCGCACAAAATAAACACTTCATACACATACACAAAACGTTCAGGAAATGACTTTTTGTTTTTGTCAATTAAAGTAAAATATATTTGTCAATTAAATTATCAAATGGACAATAAAGGAAAAATTGCCCAATGACTAACAAACGAACTTACGACAAGGTGGCGTCACATGACGCACTGCCGGCGACATTTCGCTTACAAAAAAGCACACACACACATACACACGCATACATACGCATCATGTTGTAAGCACTTGGCCAGGCAGACAAATCTCATTCTCTTTTGTTCAATCTAACACTCTCTGTGCATGGCGTTCGCTAATGTGTCGACGCGCCATTCAAGACCACGACCGTTGACGTCGATGCCAATGCTGATGCCAACGACAATGACAATCAGTGACAGAGACAGAGACTCATGTGCAATCCATCTTGCGTTTAATTATAATGTTCTTGATGATGTTCGCACCATGATAATCATGTTGGGTGGGTGGTTGTTGAAAGACAATATAGCTTATTTGAAATTATTGAATGTAGATTTGTTTTCGTCTGACTTCCTGTCGCACCAACAACAACAACAACAACAACAACATTGACAGCAAGCGAAAGAATAAGAAGACAAAAAAAAAACAGCGCGTGAAAAAGTCAACGACGCAATTTAATATATATTCTTTCAATTATTGAAATCCATATAATACCCGTGCTAAAATTAGTCTTTCCCCTCGTATGAAATTTTGTGTAAAATTTATGCATAACATTTTCTAGATTTCAATTGAGTTTGAGTTTGTTGACGGCCCAACAACAATAAGTAAACGTTGAGACAAAAGAAAAATACAAAACAACAACAAATAAATGAGCACAAAAATCAAAACCGTTACAATTTTAGCCACTCAGTCAGATGATTGCGTTGCTACATTCAATGCCAAGTCTATGCGAATGTAAACAAATAAAACGTAAAGTGCAAAATTTATGATTCTCACACACACACACACACGCACTCGCATTTACTTTCTTTCTCACTCGCTTTGTGAACGTGCATGCGTGCGTGCGTTTGATTGCCACACTGCCTGCGGCTTGTCTGGTCACCCTGTCATAGCAGCTGTCAACACCTCTCGCGTGCCTCTTCATTAAGCTTTCTTTCTGTTTCGTCATCTTCGCTTCTTTGCCTTGCCCCACCCGCCTTTTCTTTCACATTCCTCGTTATGGTTATTTTTCCGGCTTGCTGTTTACTCGTTGCTTTTCATTTTGTGATTTTTTTTTTCCATTGTTTCTAATTGAGCAAAGCACTTCAAGTGACGAAGAAGAAAATAAATTGTTTTGATTTGTGTGGGAAATTGTGGGGAAAAAGCAAACAACGTTTAGCAAAGCCAAGGCATGTAGCAAATCAAAGCAATGCAGCGGTGTATGAGGCTTTGAGGCTTTGCCACTAGAGTGGCTTCCTATTTACTTACTTACTAAAAAAAAGGGTTGGGTTTAAGCTGAGGTGCGGCACGGCACGCATTATAGTCTTAAAAAGCTTACGCGTCTTAAAGGATCATAAGTATTATGCATGCGGCATTGCTCAACGGTAGTTATGGTTATATGTATGTACATTATGAAGACGTAGGCGTTGATTAAGCAAGCCGCGGCGCGTTGGCATAGATTAGCGCAGTAGTTGAGCAGCTTAAATTGGCCAAATGGCGTTCTATGCTACTTAGGCAAGCGGTTTAAAAATTCTGCACTTAAGAAGATTAAAAAAAAAGAAAAAAAAAAACTTTACTTTCTATGAAAGTTAAATAACTTGTACGACACAAGGCATGGCATAAGTAACTTATATAAACTTCAATCACACAATTTTTGTTTTTCTTTTCTTCATTTTTTTTGCGAAGAATTACAAATTTTGCTTTTAGCAACTTGAAATTTATGCAAATAGGCTTTTGAACTTTATGCAGCTGAGCTCAAAAAAAGAAGTATAACAAAACCGCATAAAGAAACCCAAATTGCGTTTGGCAAAGCAAACTCAGTTTAATTTACAATTATAATGCCAGAGATTAGTGGAATTCCCTTCGCTGTTGTTGGCACTGGCGGCACTTCACTTTGTGTTCGCTCATGTGTAGTACAAAAAAAAAATTAAATAGAAATCTAATGACGCGAATTGCGTAATCTCTACTTTGAATTTGGCGTAAGAAGTATTTTCTACTTAGCTTATGCACTTACCAAATTGGCCGCATTCTCTTTGAGATCCTTATTAAATGCGGGCGGTCCATTGGCCATCAGATGCGGTTCATTTATGGGCTTCATCGGTGGCGGCAATTCCAAGCCGGCCTCATCCTCGGCCTCATAGTCCTGTGTGGCCGATGTATTATGCGCCTGCGATGATGTTGAAGCAAAATGTGGCAATTGGCCAACGGATGATGTCGAACCGCCGCCAATTTCCTCCTCGGCATGCTTGTGTGGCAACTGTTGAACAAAAAAAAAATTTGCGGAAAACACAAAAATAAAAACAAAACATTAAAAATTTAAGTATTTATTTAAAAATAAAATGAAAATGCCATAAAAAACTCATCAAAATTTTATAAATATGTATTTGTATAAAATACATATGTACGTGTGTGTGTGTGAGTTTGTGTTATACTTACTCGCATATTTTTCTCTGAACTTTTCTTGACGAGCATTTTTTCCGGTGTCGGTTTATCCACTTTGCTCTGTGAGAGTTTCCGCAGCGGTTGTGGCAGCCATTTACGCCTATAAGAGAGAGAGAGTGTGATATATGTATGTGAAAAACTGTTTAATAAATTATAAATTGTCACAAATGTCGGTGAAAATTTATTTTTAATAAAAATATGTAAATGCATTCGTTCGTCACATTTCAAATGCGTCAATGAATTATGATAAAGAAATACAACAACAACAGGGAGAACAATCATTAAATAATGCACACACACATACATAAACCCACATGGATGATCATGCATGCCTTCGCTTTGCATTGTTCGGTCTACTTCACACACTCATTGCCCACCAGCTGTGTGCGCGACATGAGTTCGTCGCCAGTGTTGAAAATGTCCTTTTTATTCTTGTGCAAATAATCCAATCAATCAGTAATGATTTACACAACACACACGTGCTAATCTTATTTAGCTACAATGCGTGTGTGCGACTGTGTAAGCGAGACAGCCTTAGACGGCATGTGCTGTGCGACAAAGTAAGAGACTATTGAAGGCAACTAAGAGCAAGTGCGCGTCAAGGTCACTCTTAAACTTTTTTAATAAACTTTCTCATAAAAAAAAAAGAATAAAAATTATTTTTATTATTTTTTTTTTTGTTCTTCATATTTGTGCTTGGCTGCTGCGTGTCTGCCTAATAAAAATTCCATTTCACGCTGAATTTGAAAATAATTTTCACATATATTTATAGCCGACAACAACAACAATCATTTTTTTTTATTTTTGATTTTTTCATTATTATTATTATAAAGTCAGTTTTGTATTTTATTATGAATTTTTTGAAGAAGCACAGAAGCCGAAGCGGCAGAATCGCGTGTATCTTCTCTTATGACGGGAGCATCAAAAAGCTGTCCAATAATTTGTACGCTTCATCGCATAATACAATATACTCTGATATAATGTTTTAATGACGATTTTTTTTTTATTAAAAAGAAACAAAAACAACTTTTATTTTGGATTTATGAAAACATTTTTATGCGTTATATACAAAAGTGTACTTTATAAAGCAAGGCGTCTTTCATTTTAATAAAAATTTTAATTAATGCTCAATAAAGTCAACTTAAGTCGTTGTTTACTTGCTTGTTTTTTTTTGTTTTTTTTTGGTTATTTTGTCTCTCGTATGACACTTAAAGTAATTCTGTGGATTATTCTGTTGGTTTACTTGGAAAAGTTCATTTTAAATGAATGATGCATGTGTGAAATTGAAGAAAAAAAAAATTATATATGCAATTTTTCGCATGACTGAAAATATTTAATTAAAAAATAGTTCATTTTTTCATTGACAGCAATTTTAATCCCAAAAATCAACTTCATTGCTGCCAGTTGAGTTGACTAACAATTCAAACTGTTGAATAAAATTGAAAGAAAATATTACCAACAAACTTTATGCGTCAAAATGCACTCAAACGAGACAGAAAAAACAACAAGAAAATATAATAAAAAACACATTTCACAATTTATTTTGGCGAAGCAATTAAAAATGTTGCAATAAATTTTCATTAAATTGCAATGAAGTGTTATAAAATGTCCTTTGCCTCAAACAGCGCAATATTTGCATGCTTTAAATAAAATATGAGCTCAACAATGCAGACAACACAATTAATTAACAATTTATCAGTAATTGCGCAAAGTGCCTTGGCATCGATCAGCATTGATTATGTATGTCTGTGCTACAGTCAAACTTTGCTATAACAAACTTTCACCTAATACAATTCTGAATGCTGAATTTTTTGCCATAACGTATAAATTGTCATGTATATGGTTAAAACTTCTTATAACCATTGTCATACATCAAATTATCTCTAGAACAAAAAATTTTTACAATTCGAAAAAAACTGTCATGTATTATTCTATCTATATAATCAATTTGAACTAATTTAGTCATATCAACCCCAACAATTGGTAATGATAACAGTAAAAGAAGAATATAGTCCCATGAGTAAGCAGTTGCCTAAGGTCGAAGTGACTGTATTTTAAGACTTCGTTGAGCATGAGAAATGGAAAGTGCTATAATTAAAAATTATAAATCTATACAATAAATTTCTTATCTGACTTAACTTATTATTGGTACCATGCGACTTCGTTATAGATTGGTTCGACTGTATTATGAAATTGACATTTATTTAAAGTTAAACCAAACCAAAGCAAGTCAAGTCAATTAAATGCAATGGAAGCAATGAAAACACATGAGAAAAAAAAAAGAAAAGTTAATTTGCATAATTAAATGCAACAAAAGTGTCATGCATTATTTATATGTTCGGCAATTGTTGTATTAATTAAAGTGGAAAGTGTGAAAAAAAATATCGTAAATTAATTAATGCAATTTGCAATAAAAAAAAATACACAAAAAGAAAAACAATTAAAAGAAAACAAAAAAAAAAAAGTATAAAAAGTTCACAGGTATTCTTCTTTTTTCCACCATTTTCCAACATTAAAACAATTAGGAAAATTGCACAAACACACACACAACTAAACAATAGCTTATGTGCTTGTGAGTTTTATTGCGGTTGCATGCCGCGTTTTAACAGCAACAACAACAACTACTTATAATACCATAACTACAACAACAACACAACTATTGTATAAAATTGTACGCTTCATTAAACAACATTTTTGCGCGTACACAAAAAAACACGCTTCAACAAATACCGCAGGGGGCGTGGTTATATGCACAAAAGCGCTTTGCCATAAATAAATGAAGAACAACAAAAACAATATAAAAACAAAGAAGAAATGTAATGGAAAAACAGCAATTAAAATTTAGCGTTAGTTTAGCATTTGATTGCATACTTTGTGGCGCGCGCATATAAGCTGACACTTTCGAGACAAGAGTTAAACGAACGAACGTTTAAATAAAATGCAAAACATTAAAAATGTACAACGCAAAAAGAAACGATAATGTTGTTGCCATTGTTGTTGTGCACATACGCGCCGTACGCCTAAATGTATGCAATGCCAACACAGACGTAACATAATTCAAAGTAAAAACCAAACATTGACATAGTAAAAAGAGCGCTTCGAAACCAACAAATGGCCAATGTATATAAAACTGAAAGTTCATTTAGCAGCAGGAGTGCTACGCTTATTTGCTGGGGCAGGGGCGCAACGAGGGTCGGTGGCATGAAGTAATGCCAATTCGTAGAATTCGGTTTAATTTATTACGACGTGCGCGCACAGCCACCAGCACAAGTTGAAATTCATTTAGCTGATGTAATGCTAAGTAAATATAAATGCGTATTAATGAGCACAGCGTGTTGGCATAGTGGTGGCTTGGCCGATGGTTGGCTTCGCTACGGTTTGGTTTGGTTTGGTTTGTAATGGTGGCGCTTGTGCCGTCAGCTCAGACAAGTGTCAGTGTCAGTGGCAAGAATTGGCGGCAAGTTGACGTTTCATAGTGCGTGGGCGCTCTAAGCAGAACAGAACAGAACAGAACAGCACAGTACAAAACAAAAACTAAACCATATGCCAAAGGAATGCCAACAACTCAAATTCATTTCAATGCTATTTCATTGTCATTGCGAGCGCCCACGAAAGGCGTAAAATTCTGCAAAAGCACCTAAAGTTATGCGTATTGAAATTCGACAGAAAGAAAGTATTCCAATGCGGGCAAATAATCATTGATAATTATTATTTGCACACAACAACAACAACAACAATTGTTAACCAATAATAATGATAAAATAAATATCAAACAATTTTCATTACATTTTATATGTTCTTCAAGACTCTTAGCAATAATTTGATAGACTGAAAACATGTATGTATAATCAATTTAATCTCATAGTCTTTTCACAAATTTCGGCGTAAATTCCTACATGTTCTAAAAATTAATATTTGCAAAATTCTTTGGCTTAAAGAAGTTCAAACGAAAAGCAGCCCAAGAGTATGCAATACTTTTTATCTAACGACATGTGTTGAGTCAGGCAGGCAACCGACAAAGTCACTTATCTTCATTAATGCTTACGCTTATTTCGAGTTGATCAAAAAGATATAAGGCATGTAAGACATGAATAAGTATTATTTTCAATATTTGTGTTGTAACAATACAACAACAACAATGTAAACACAAGTTTTAAACACTTGTTGTGCTGTGTATTTTCCTGCAGCTTAACGGCTTAAAAAAAAAAAAACAAAACAAGGTAAAACACAAAAGACACAAAGGCAATGACAAAACTGCCAACAAACACACACACACGCACACACACATACACAGGATGTCGAAACGGAAGTTATAAGCGTAAAATTTGTTATACGCAACAAAAGAAGAGAACAACAAGGCAAAGGCGAAGGCAAAGGAAACAAGCGAGTAAAAAGTAGGAAGCGTCATTATAACAAAGGACAAATTCAATGTCCTTTTGCTGTCGCCAAGTATATTCGTGTGTGTGTGTTTACAGCCCAGTAAGTTGACAATGCAAAAGCGAGCGAACAAGTAAACGAGCACATTTGTTCACAGCATTGTTGTTGTTCTTGTACAAACACTCGTAAACTTGTGTCCATTTAGTTCATTAGGCACATGGGCACTGGCACTGGCAAGAGGTGCTCTTCACATACAACAACACGGTCAATTCAATATGTAAACGACAAGACAGACAAGCCAACCAAACGAGCGACTCGTGCCTTTGTCGCTGTCACGGCATTTTCAGTTGACACAACACTGAGTGTATGAGTGAGTTTTGTTTGTTGCTGTTGTGTTGTTGCTGTTGTTGGCGCTTTTGTCTCAAGCATTCTGTCAATATGTGCGCGTGTAATCTTATGATTGGTCAAAGTAACCACGCGAACCACAAAAGTGTAAATTCAACTCAATGAGCAATGCGACAATTGGACAGACCAATGAAACAAACAAGCGACCATCCGTTCAGAGAAACGCCTCTTAGCGACAATAAACTATATTCATATTGGGTCAACAATAAGCAGAGACAAAGCAGCATAACAACATAGCAACAAATACTTTTATTTAATGTTCACATAAATTCGTTCGTTGTTTTGTTCAATGGTCATAGTCTAAATGGATCGGTAGCTAGAGGTTTGATATATTTGTTTGCTGCTCAAAGTTTGGCCAATTATTGTCTTAAGGTATTGTTTTGCGTGGAATTTGGTTGATTGTTCAGCAAGTGAACAAGTTGAAGGTCTTTTCTTGCATTAAACTTAAGTTTCCAAAACTAAACTGTTTGTAAGAAAAAACAAGTCCTAAATTCGAAGTTTAGTAATTGAAACTTTCATTGAAATTTGAACGTGAATTCTTGTAGCCTAAGGCATTTCATAACAAATGAATTTATAAGCATAAACAATAATTTGCTATTGTAAGATGATTTTGCATAAAGTTTAGACTAGAATAATCAAGACTGTAAACCGAACCTCGAGGAAGCTTTTCTTGTCTGAAATTGATTACATACTTTCTTGGTAAGGCTACTAAGCCATGCCTGAGCTAAAGGACAGTTTATTGAAAAGTCGATTCAACTACATTCATTACAGTAAAATAAAAGAGTTATTCTGAGATTAGTTGCTTGTGGAAGTATTTCAATTCAAGGTTCCTTTGTGTTGTGCGTAAGCTCTATGAGCTTTGCTTTGTAGCCTTGAAACTTATAGGAAATAGTACATGATGTTGAGGTTTTATTTTTGCATAAACACAACTTTCATACATCATACATTACAAAGTGCAAATATTTACTACTTCAATTGCCAACAATGCCATGTGTTCATGATCAGCCTGAATCGTGCTAACCTTTTCACAGACCTCGAAGCAACGCCAATAACTTTTCAAGCAAATAACAATTCATGTGTAAGCATAGCAAAAATGCAACTTAAGTAATTAATTGCCATGCAAAACGGATTAATCAAGTGAAGCTTTGCAGCGGTTCACCAACACTGAGATAGCAAAGAATAAAAGACTAAATTGCTACGTTGGTTTGGTTTGGTTTCTGCGGTTGTTGCTTTCAATAAGCATACATGAGTGGCATGTAATATACATGTAAACAAACAAAGAATGAAAGAAAAAAGAACGAAAAAAAGGAACAACTCATAAACAATTAAAGCAATTGATAAGATTAGAATGCGTATGAAATGTTCTGTTTGATTGTGTTTATCACACAACAACAAGAATAATAACGTTTGCTCGAAATTTCACACCTTATTGTGTAATTATGGAATTTGTAATTGAATAAACATTGACAAATGTCGAAATAGAAAAAAAGAAAATTACGCAAAGTTTGCAACCAATTGTCATTTTGATTGAATTTGTTATTGAAATCAATCAAACGAAGTTTAACAATCAAATTATTTGGAAAAGTTGGTTAAAACAAAATCATAATTTTCACATGAAAAGATAAGCAAAATGACATAAATAGAGTCATGATTAATGCGCTCAACTGTTATCTGTTTTGCAATAAAGCCGTTGTATGAGTAAAGTCATTGAAGGAATTCCTTTTAGTTATAAGATTGTTTTCTTTTTTTTCATTCAAAAAGAAAACAATAACAAAGAAATACAACACAAATTACAACTTTTTTTTCGTGTAAATCTTTGAAAACAGCACACAACAATTGCAGCTGTTTTAATGATTGACAAGTGAATCTTTGGCAAGCAAAAAAAAAGTGACACAAATGCACGTTTTGTGCTGAACTTCGAAGCAGACACAAAATTGAACAATTCAATTCAATACAAGTTTTCACGACCTGTGAATTTTATTCTGTTTGCATGCAGCTGGGAATTACCTTAATAGAAAACCGGTTAACATGAGATAGCAATTAAACAATTACAGCACAACAATGTGCAAAGGTAAAGAAAAAAAAAATAATAATAAAAAACAGTAAGGGAGCTGTTTTCGGTTTTGCCGAAACTTAAATACTCTTGCAAGCGTTTCCCGAGTTATTCTTGTTGTAAAATCCTTTTTGCCGTTTTCCCAACAAGAATTACATACGTTTTTGAAGATTTAGGGACATGGCCACGCCCATTTTCTAATTTGTCTTATAGAAAGCAATGTAGCCATACTTCAATACATTTTAAAATCTCGTCTGTTTACAGAGAAGTCCCATTTTTAAGTTTTTATCTGTGGCGGTGTCACGTCCTTATGTCCGATTCTTATAAAACTTTGGGTTATAGTCATTCATTAATAAAAACACGTATTGCAAAATTTGGTCTGTTTATACTCAAGAACAAAAAGTTTTTCTAACAAAAACCTTCTTTTTAACCGATCGTTCCTATGGGAGCTATATGCTATAGTAGCCTGATCTTGACCAGCTTTGCACTATATCTTCGTTGAAGATAAAGATGTTTTTGTGCAATATATTGTGTCGATAACTCCAAAAACATACCGATTTAAATAATTCTCAGATACACAATGCCTGGATGCATCTGAAGAATTTCTGCGTTTAAATTTTTTCGACAGATGATCGACATGGTTGTATGAACTCGTCTCGTCGAGCTGATTAAGAATATATACACTTTATAGAATCGGAGATGTCTCCTTTTCTGCGCTGCAAACTTTACGACAAAGCTAATACACTCTTTTTTGGAAGAGTATTAAAAAACAACAAAATATATACAAATTGTGGGAAAAACTGGCAAGCCTCACGCTAAGCTAAACAATAAGCAAGCGATATGATATCGTTGACTACAACAAAGCGCGGGCATGCGTAAGGGCGATGAGTGTATGCGCAACAACAACAACACCGGCACGACATCATCATTTAATGTTAGCAGTTGCAATGCCAACCAGTGTTGATAAGTCGCATTTCACAACAACATGACTCTTGCCGCCTTCATTAGCTCAACGCAATGCTAAATGCTCTAGGCACAAGACAAAGAAGAAGCACAACTCTGGTCAACAATTGTATAGACTAATTGGCAACATCATGTTCCTCGCCTTCGCCTTCATATGCATCAACACATCACTGATTATCGATGGCAACTCATCTTTTTTTTTTTACTTCAATTATGTATATATGAGATACTACTATCTCTTCCTCTGCTATGCTCCTTTTCACTCAATTACATTCATCCTTGCATGCTCGCTTGCACTCGCACTCACTCTTTCTCTGTCTCCCAACCATTCCGCTCTCTTACTCACGCTAATTGAGCGTGTTTGGCTGTAAGCAATATGGATTAATGCATATAGAATTGCGTTCCCTTCGGTACAACTTTGGTTATTCAAGCGAAACATGACATGAAATCAAACTGAACGAAACGATGGTCAGTTTCTGTAAACACACACACACACACACATGTCTGTGTATTATGAAAAAAAATTTATATTGAATCATAATGATTTGGCGCTACAGATTGCTGCACAGTAACAGAAGCTGTGCAAGCGCTTTGACATGTGTATGCGAATATGTTTAAGTAAACTTCAATACAATTCATTGAATTTCTCTTCCTAATCATATGACTAATAAATGTTTATGCTTAAAGGGATAAAGAAGAAGAAGAAGCACTTTGTGTAGTATTTGATTGTTGTTGTTGTTCTGTTGCTGACTTTTGCTAATAAATGAGTATGGCAAAAGAATGTGCTTCAATATTGTATTGAATGAGCGAAATAACTTATATAATAAGATGAAAACAATTACGCTCAATTAGAAACAATGAGAACTTGAGCAATACAATATTACTGTTATTGTAATATGATAATAATTAACGTTAAACTGACCATAGAGCGAAATAGTTATGCAACTAAGAAACCGGTTTGCAAATAATCAAACATTCAAGTCCAAGCAAAATCAATCGATAAATCAAACTGATTACGAAACAATTAGAAGACTTCTGAAAAATATTCCAAACTTTTAATAAATTTAATCAACTTTTAACGAATTTAAGTCAAAGCGTTTAATTTAATTCGATTAGTGAACAAATTAACATTAATTATGAGCAGAAGATTTGTCATTGAAGTTAATTTCATTGCAGTTGATGGCAAACAATGCCAACTTTGTTTTTATTTGTAATATATATTTTGGTAGATGAACAAGTTTATATTTAATTATTTAATTACCACGAATTGCGTCGTTCGCTGCTGCGCAAAGTCTGCGATAAATGTTCTTCATGTGCACAGCAAAAGCATGAAAAGCGTTGATTTTGTTCGACAGTGTTGGGTGAATTATAACCGAGACCGGCAATGTAACTCATCGATTTGGACATACGCCGTGAGGTACGTTTAAGCACCGAATTAAATTTTAAATTATTATTCATTTTATCACTGTCATCGTCGTCATTATTGCCGTTAGCAATACCGTTCGGATCGTCATACATGCCGTTGCTAACGTCAAAATCACGTCTAATAGCAACACATGTTTTGTCGGTATTAACATTTGTATTATTGTTGTTACACATTTTCACCTTTGACGATATCAAATGTATGTATTAAGAAAATAAAAACACACACACACACGATCGTATAATGAAGATAGCGCAAAATTGTTAAAGAAACGTCTGTGCTTATAGTAAACACATGATAGATAAGCGCACACACACGCACGCTCTAAAACACAATACAAATTCTCTTCTTCTTTGTCTACTTGCAGTACTTCATTAAGTTAGTTTTGGCACTTTTAAGTTTTAATGCTTCTTTAAACAAAAGTCTCGTGTACACGTTGCGTATGAGCGTTGTTATTGTGAGTACGCTAAGAAACAAACTGATTGTGTGCGAATGAGTTAACTTTTGTTAACTGTTGCGCACCCGTCGACATAAGAAAGCGATAAAGCAACAACACAAACAACAACAACAACAACAACACAAACACCAACAACAACAATTAGTCGTCCACTTTGACTCAACTGGACTGAAGTGAACTTGAGCCTCTCACAACGTTTGTTTATTTTGTTCTCTTCTCTGCTCTTCTCTTCTTTCTACTTTAACGCTCAACAAAACTCATTTCATTTCTGTTCCGTTCACACTTATACATTTGTTTAATTTGCTCGCTCACACGCAATGCAAAATTTGTATACTTTATTGTTGTCGCGCAAAAGAAGCAACAACAAAAAATGAGTATAAAATTAATAATGAATATTATAAGCGTAGCGGTTTTTATTTGTTCTGCTTTGTTATTGTTTTTTTTTTTTGTTCTTCTTGTTCTTAGTTTTGTGTCAGGCTGTCTTCATGTTGTTGTTGCTGCTGTTGTTATTTTTGCAAAAAGTTATATATTTTTATCTTTATTGTATGAGCATTGCAAGCGACAAAAGTGATATTTAAGACAGTTGCAAAATATTCGTATGAATTTAATAAAAATCAAGCTAAACTTGTTATATAAAAACATGTATTAGTGTTGTCATTGATTGATAGTTAAACTTATAAATAAGCAAAAGCACTAACATTTGTTGTAAGGTAATTCTACCAAAAGTAACTTTTGTGCAACTTAAGCATGCTTTGCATAGGTCAAAGTAAATGCCTAATACTTGAGTCAACTATAGCTGCCAAAATGAACTGTCAATCAGTCCAACAGTTCTGTCAAACTGTCGTTTAATACTCGCATGAATAGCAAACAACACAAGTTCTACAAAAGCCGAAAAAAAACTCACGTGTGTAAATCAAAAAAAATCTAAGCCACAAAATATACGTTTTTCCACACACAAGCACACAAATGCAAAAACACACAAAACGAAACTTATTTCGTTTTTGTTTATTTATTTATTTTTTGTTGTTTTCTGCGCAATGCGAAATTTGAGCAGATTTGTTTTTATTTTTTCTTTTTTATTTTGTTTATTTTCGTTGTTCATTTTCCCATGCCATGCGAAATTATTCGTGTGTATTTCGCTTGAGCGTAAATCGTTGAGTAATGCGCTTATCACACGTTAAGCATAAGTCAAATGGCGACAAGAAAAAATGAGCACAGAAGCAAAAAACCACAAACAAATACAAAGTAGTAAGTGAAAAGAAGAAGAAGACGAAGTCAAAAGCTTGCAAATGCTTCGAATTTGATAAATAAAGTAACACAGCACAAAATTGTATAAAAATGATGATAAATCGTACGGGCGAAATACATTACTCTTATACACATTGCGCAAAACTGTTCTTATGGCAATTTAATGCTTGCATCGACTTTGATGATTCGTCAACGATTTCCTTCTCTTTCCTATACAAAATCGACTACAATAACTTGTAGTATTTGCGCGCAGTAAAGTTTCTTTGATTCTTGTTGGTAAAGAACCAACACACACACACACACACACATAAATAATTGTATATAAATTTTATGACGTTAATTGTTTTTGTTTCAATCAACAGAAGAAAGACGTCTGACAGCAAACGATAATAAATCGAATCAAATTGCTTAATGTTGTGTGCCACGATATGTTAAATGATAGTAAAGTTCTTTGGAACGCCAAGTGGGACCAAGTGGGGGCGAACACACACATGAACGAACTTGTTTATCGGTAAAGTTCCACGAAAGCAGGGAAAACTTTTCAGTTCTTGTAAATCGAAACGACGTAATTACATTTAAATTATTTAAAAACAATTTGCTAGAACCATGATTGGTATTGCAGCGCAGTGCAGTACAGTGGTT
This sequence comes from Phortica magna, assembly GCA_037044515.1. Taxonomy (NCBI): domain Eukaryota; kingdom Metazoa; phylum Arthropoda; class Insecta; order Diptera; family Drosophilidae; genus Phortica; species Phortica magna. Next base: position 23,569 of record JBAMBP010001696.1, read on the forward strand.
GCTAAATTATTTGAACACTGCGTGTGCAACCGTGATTGTTTGCAATTTCTGGAACACACAAATGTACGTTGATGATTTTTTTAACGTGGCATTTAACAAAAGGCAAGGATTGAAACTTAATACAATTCACGCATTTGTGTCAATTGAAGTTACGTTGACGGACCGCAACTTCTACCTTGAACGAGAGATCTCTGGATCATGATAACCGAGCAGAATCCGTCGCTTCTGCCAGACGAGTCAAAGCTCTACTCTCATTTGAGTATCAGACACACAACGTAGCTCCAAAAAGGATCACACCATGGCTGACTAGAGCAAGGATCCCTAAGCAAACCAAGGTTTAGGTTTCCCACCGAAAACCTAGGGTCTGATTCGTGCTACTATAGTTCACTTCAAAATTTGAGCGCCGTAGTAACTCCAAGCTTTGTATACTTGTTACCCATCTAGCAGAACAAGAACCTTCAACGTTGGAATTACTTAAACACTTTTCAGTCATGGAGGAACTCCAATTATTGCGTGTCTGTAATAATAAAGTAAATTCTGATTTTCTGCATAGGTTCTAACAACTGCGCCACCACTGTACTTATAAAATCAAATTACATTTTAAATATGCAAAACAATGTTGGCTTTTGAGCTTTGATTATATGTTGCCTAATGATGCCATGGCATGTTTGCATGTTTGTTGCATGCAACAGCAAAAGTCTAAGCAAAATGAAGTTAAAAAGTGTCATTTAGCAGTAAAGCAGCTGCCAAGCCAAGTCAAGTCAAGTGAAGTAGCACACGATTGTCAGTTAGTAAATTTTTAATGAAATTTGCTAAAGTGTAACTAACGAGTGCAAAATGCAAAAGTCAAACGTACAACAACAACAACAATAATAATAACAACAACGTTCAGAGTTGTTGCCTCAAGTTGGTGGCACTTTGGCACAGTTATTAAATGAAATAGTTGCATGAAGTTGAGTTCACTTTGAATTGTTTTGAAACTTGTGTGTTACACTTTAGAAGCTTTTCGAGCTTCTTATTCTTATCATAAATGTTACGCAATCAAATAAAAGTCACAATGACGATGAGTTTTCGTTGTTTTGTGAAATGTATAGAAAAAAAATAGTTTTCAATTTAGAAGTTAAAAGAGGTAAAGTACAAATCATTGGTGTACTCACTAACAGTGAATGCTTCAGTATGCTACATCAAATAAAGTTATGAGAGCAGTGGTAATTAAATGAGCCAAAATATCTCTTAGATAACTCTCAGGATCTCAGAAGTTGTTCTTAATTCCAGTCTTTTTTTTTTCACACGTTTTCATGCACTGTACACCAATATATTGTACTATAAATTCGCTGTACAATGTCTCTGTGTGTATATTGTACACCACAAATATAATATTCATACACATTCACTCAAGGTACACTCAAATAAGCATTCGTTCACAGAGTGAGTCATTTATTCATTTGGCGTTTTTGAATGCATTCATAGAGACCTCTTTTACGTATGTTGAACTTGATTGAAGCAAGTAAATCAGAGAGAAAACTTACCCACTGAAGCCGCGACGTTTGGTTGACGATGTCAGCGGATCGGGTTTGCCGCGATTGCCTGCAACAACAACAACAACAATAAATATAAACACAATAAATAAACAATTTTTCATTATGCATTAAAATGCAATCAAAAGTTCAAGTGATGGAATTTTTTTTCCCCATTTTTTTTCTTTCTCACATTTTTTAACATTTATTTTTTCTTACCTTGCTCTTGCATTGTGTCGTTATTATCCTTGCGCGTTGCTGACGCTGCTGTTGTGCTCTGCTTGTGTGCGCCCGGCGGCGGTTTTAGCACTGAAACTGGCACAAGTCCTTCCTGTACGGCAGCATCATCGCTTTGCGGATTTAAACGTACCAAACAAAAATCAGGCTCACCCGTTGTGGGCGGCTCGACAATCTCAACTTGTTGGCCTTTGCTGACACTGAGCTCGTTCGTGCCCGGTGTGGCAATATAGTCGGAGACGACCCAGGTGGCTTCCTGTGCGCCAAGCTGAAAAGAGAAGAAGCGAGAAGAACACGATTGAATAAACCAATGAACAGAACAAGCAATAACGAGTTTTGTCTTCTTTTTTGAAGGTTTTTTTTTTATAATTTTTAATATAGTCTTAAATCAATATATTGTAGATTTTTATAGCACATGAGCGTTCGCTGTATAAAGTAAATAGTTACTAGACTAGCATTATTATTATTATGATGATGATGTTGTTGATGATGAAGAAAGCGAAGATTATTAATATGCTTGTTGTCATTGTCATAATAATTTTGCTGTTGCTCATGTTCGTCATTAGCATGAGTTTTATAATATTGATTTATATACTAACATAAACTAAAGTATATATATATGACATGAAAAACATGCAAAATTTCTAACAAACTAAAATTAAGCAAAGCTTGTGTGCGCTTAGCATGATATAACTAACACATGACCGCCAACACTGCCAAGCACTTGTTGTTTGTGTGCTGAGACAAACTCATAACTAAAAGTTCTAATAGACAAATATTTTTGCAACAAATCAATATCAACGACATAAACATTTATTATATTTGCTGAAATAACTAAAAACGCACAACATTTGAGTGAAATATAATCGGCTTAGCAAAGAAGATTTTTCAATTGCTGCCACAGACTGAAGTAAATAAGTCTACGCCTACGCAGCATGAAGCACTTTTGCACAATATTTATTTTCAATTACAAATCAAAGTGCTTCTGGTGTGGAATTCCTTATAAATAATTGAGCAAAGGCAAACGTGCTCATTGAGCAAACACTAAGCCAAACTGATACCTTCAAGTCGTGCGTCGTGTGTTGTGCGTTGGGCGCCTTCATGCACATGCCTTAAATTGCGCAAGCAGCTGTGCAGGCCTGAGTTGGCGGTGTAAAACTAATTAAAAAACGATACACACTATTGTCACCTCATTAAATTTGCATGCAAAAACCGACTAATTTATATTGAGTAAATAATGTGTGAAATGTGTAAACGAGTTGCGTTTGTTGTTGTTGTTGCATGTACAACGCAGGACATGCTGCTTGCCAAGCTTATTAATTATTTATAATAACTTCTAATAAGTTTATTAATTTGCATATACAAAGCACAACCGAACCGAACGCAAACCAGACTGCCACCAATCAAACGACCACAGTGCTTGCCACATGCTGCTGCTACTGCTGCTGCGACAAAATTGGCGCCATGACGCGCGCGTTAATTGACGCACATAAAAAGGTGTTTGTTTTATAAGTTTTCGTTTGCGTTATCGCTTTTCTTTTGCCATTTTGCCATTTTGTTTTTATTTACAAATTTTATTTTGTATTTTGTTTTTGTTTTGCAATATTAATAAATAACACATAAAGTAAAAGTGCGTGTGTGTTTGTTGTAGTTTTAAGAGACAATAAAACGTTCTCCCATAAGCGCAATTAAATGAACTTCAACGTCAACAATATGAACAACATGAGTTGTATGAGTAACATCATCTTCATTGCCCGCAACAACAACTGAGATGTCTTCTTTTTTATCATCATCATCTTGTTATACATTGACACTGTTCGTCCTTTTCAGCTTACTTAGTATGCTGAGCGCTGAGCAAGCGCGCACGTGTATGTGTGTGTGTGTGAAGCTTGTTAATTTGCCAACAAGCGCAAAAGTAAGGCAAAGTTCTTGGCCAAAGTTTACTATTTTCTTTTTTTGCCACGACTTATTTTTTCTCTTCAAACTGCTGCCGAATTGCGTTCTTAATTAAGGCACAAGGCACAGGCTACAGCTCGCAACAACGCAACAAAAATAAAACTGTTGTCAAAAACGTGCTCGCAACAACTTTTGCTGCTGCACGTTTCCGCTTGTAATGCAATTAGGCTGAAAGTGAAAACAACACTGCGAAATTTGCACAGCTCATACAAACCGTAACTCAAAGCGTAATACGCACGGGAGTTGCGAGCGAAAGGCACTAAGAGACTAAGCAGCGATTGAAATGGTATAAAAAAAAAAAAACAAAATAGACAAACTTTTCAATAGCACATTTTTCAGATCGAGTTTAGATAAAACTTTTTATTTTAAAATTTGTATTTTATCTTCTTTTATGTGCCATTATAAGTTAATTTAAATATTTTAAAAGCCAAATTTATTTTTTTTCGAAACTTAAAACATGGAAAATTATCAATTTTGAAATTGATTTTTAATTATATTATTTATTATAGCAAATTGCAACACTTTAAACCGCAATAAGTCACAATTAGTGTGCGCAAATAATAATTTGGGCCAAAGCGCGTTCAACATGACGTATGCGCAATTTTGCCATCATTAAGTATACGCCGCTTTGTGCAAGTGACATATGTGAATGTGTGTGCGCGTGTGTGATGCCTGGCAGGCTTTTAACGCTTAATATGCTTGATGAGCGCGCACACACACACACACACACATACACACATGCACATGCACACACAAAGCGTGCTCATTATTTTCTCCTTTCCTACTGCTGCCCGTCATCACTCACAGTTAACCTCACAGTTATTTCACTTAAACCATACATTGAGAAAATAAGAGGTCGAAAAATGAAAGCTATGAAAATTCTTTTGCTCACTGCAGGTGCAGCAGTGCTTAATGTATGCCATTACGCTTGTGTAAGCGTTCAACTGCACTCGCACAAGCATTTCAGTAAGGACGATAGCACGCAAGCAGGACTCTTATATAGTTATATATATAACGTGATTCTTGCTGCTGTCGCTGTTGTTTTTGTTGTCACTGATGCTGACGATGACGATGAGGACGACGACAACTACAAAGCAGCTAACATTGCACATAATGATAATCATGTTGTTGATGATGATGATGATTTTTGAAGTGTATTAAAATTGCTTAATGGCAAAAGTCCTGACAATGCCATTGGCATTGAAATTTCAATGCACGCGCACATCAAAAGTCAAAGGCTACGTTAGTATAGACCGGATCTTTGCCTCTCTTTATGCGTGTGAGTGAGATAGTACTAGTCGGTAGTCGTTGCATGTTAGCTTGCATTCATTTTTTACCCCGAAGCAAAACAATTTTCTTTACTGGCATTTTGTTTGACTTCTTCTTTGGCTTACGTATTTTATTTTTTTCTTTTTTATTATTATTACATTTTTTCTATATTTTCTTTTTGATTTTTTTTTTTTTTTTTTGGTCTATGCTTGCCACAATAAATTGCGAATTCAATTAAAATAATTTCGTTTCTTTATCATGTTCTTTCATGCTATCTTACCGCCACTGCCACTGCCACATGACAGCACGAATTTCCATTTAAATTAGTTGCTTAGTTTACTTGGTTTGTGGTTGCCACAAATTAAGTTCACTTGTTCGTTTCGTTCGTTTGCTGCGTAAATTTTGTGCAACTAATAAAGTGCTTTTGGCAGCGAAGAAGTGCCCTAAACTACTTGTCGTATTGCTTGTCCGGAAATGCTTGTTAAAAACACACAAAAAGAAGCAGCAGCATTTTAAAATAGCCGCCACTTCTGTGCTGGACTCAAGTCGTGCTCATTCATTAAAATAATAAAGGGATATTTTTCATGTGGCGTGCCGTAAAACTTTTCGTTTGTCATATCAGTTTACATTACAAAGTTTGGTAACAAGAGTTTTATGGCACAAAAGACGTGCTCATTAACAAATATTGTTTGTAACAAAACTTACAAAAAAAAAAAAACACTTCTAATTTGTAGTACAATTAGTAGGTAAAAATACATGGCGTATACGTTATATGATATGAGCTTTGAAGATTTTTATGTACATGCGCACAATTTAATGATATGCCATGAATTAAGTTTGATGATGTGTTATTTTGTTCTACATTAAATTAAGTACAGTTATTTTCCTATGCGTGGGGTCGTATACATAATATTAAATAACTCAAGTTAGATTATGTAGACGCCTTCTTAGTTATTTCTATGTAAATCTGCACAAGTATACGTTTCATGAATTTTGATTTTACTTCATTCAAAGCATACAAAACATAAATCAACAAGCCAAAGTAAATATACAACACGCAAGCAATTTATTTAAGGGGTTACGTATTCTTAGAGTCACGGAATAACGAGTATTTTTAATATTTCTTTTAATAGAAATTTTTTCAATTTTATAAAAGTAATAATACAACTTTTTTATGTATTAATTAAAGTTTATTTCACAAAAATTTCAGAAAAAAATATTAAAAATATAAAAAGTAACAGTTATTAATATCGGCCCCTTTTTAAAAAATAGTCCTTTGCGGTGACCATCATAACTTCCCAACCGTTTACCCGAAACTTTAATTTAAAACACAAGTAGTTTAATCGTAAATCTACAGCTTAATCAACAAGAAGTTAATTTTCCGACTTTTAGACCAAAAATAACAGTTAATTGTTTATAAAAATCGAAATTTTGAAAAAGCTTAAATCTTTCGTTTAAGCACTAGATTTAAGTATTATAAAGAGGTAGTGCTAATCTCATTAAAATCCATTGAGCAGTTTTTAAAAAGTTTTGCGAAAAATTCGTTTAAAGTTTTACGTCAGAGAGGACGCCGTTAATTATTGAATAACTCGAAAAGTTAGGTTGGATCGTCTTGAAGTTTTCAGAGAGTATTTCAAGGTATTATTTTTTAGAGATTATTTCAAAAAATGCAAAAAAGAATATATCGATTTTATTTTGCAAATTCTAAGGAGACGTAACCCATTAAACAAAGTTTGTAAAAAATAATGCTAAGCTCAAAATCAACTTCATTAGACACAACTGCAAAATTCACGTGAATTATACAAACAAACGACGTCAGGTCATGTCATGCAACCGTAACGCTTTTTGCCTTTTTCATCTTTTCTTTGCATTTTTAAACACGTTCTCGCCTTTTCTATGTTAGTGCATGTAATCCTTTGGCAAGGCTGTTGTGCTGAGTGCTTGCTTGCGTGCCTCGTTTCCACATGGCTTAGCACAACTCAACGCAACAAAACAAAATAAAATAAAACTAAGCTCAACTCTAAACAACGTAATGCAATGCAATGTAAGCTTAACGTAACGAAACGCAAAGCAAAGCAACGCAACGACGCAATGCATTTAATTAAAAGCAAAGTCATCTTGCTCACTTTAAAGCCTTTATTCGTCGTCTCCCTTTCTCTTCGAAGCCCACTGCGTAGTCCCGCATAACATAAAGTAATTAAGCATCAAGAAGTAAAGTGCACAAAACATAACAACATTTTCCGTCAAGCGTAGGCAAACCAAAGTCAAAATTACGCGTTGGCGTCAAACCGCCAAAAGAAGCAGAAAAAGAAAAGGCGAACCAACGCAATTCTATGAATATGCAAAAGCCTACGATGTTCTGTGAAAAAATGTAAGACTCAGCAAATGCAAACGAAAATCTTCGTAATTACGTAAAAAGGGTGTGTATGCGTGCTGCATAAAGCGCTTCGCCTTGCGGGACGCTGCGACGACAAGCAAGTCTATCTGACAAAGAAACAAATTTTCGAACGTTGATAAAGTTTTTCTTTTCCTTTTCTATTTGCTTGAACGATTCGACAAAGGAAAGAAGATGTCAGCTTAATTTGCGTTATTTTTGGCGTTTGTAAATTAAAGGGCCGACAGACAAACTGACCGACAACCTATCGACCAACGGCACGGTAAAGAAGAACTTCTGCGTAGGCGTTTTTAGCATAATTTTGCATCTTTTTGTTTAATTCTTTCTTGCCTCCTTTTTTTTTGTGGTTGATTTGTAATTTTGGTCGAAAATTAAACTCATTAAGATTGCCAATGTGATAATGAGCATCATTGCCTTTCTGCTTTGGGGTACGGTACGAAGCATGTTAATTTACTGTTAAAGAGTTCAAGACTTGGCAAAAAAAACATTTGTGCAATTTAAAACTTTAAATGTTACATTTTCTCTGCTAAAAGCGCAAAATATACATTTGTCTTTTTTGCGCTTTTAATTTAACAAACCCTTCAATATAAGTTGCGTAAAATGTGCTTCGCGAATTAAAATGATTTACTTGAAATTTCCTTTAATCTTATGCAAATTCAAGTGTTTTACTTGTGCAATGATATGCACTGAAAGAAGAAAAAAAAAACAAAAGAAGAAAATCACTAAAACGATGTTTCAAGTGCACTTGAATGTGAATACATAAAGAGATTTTACTTGTGCGAGCTACGCTTATCAAACAAGTACAACTGACGGTGACGACGACGATGATGATGACGGTGACAACGACAACGACAACGATTATCATCATCATGTGCGCTCTGTCGATGCCAAGCAAAATGTCGGCGCCAATTGTATGCTTACCCCCTTCAGACTGCGCCCGACAAGGTCGCAGCTTTCAAGCGTACACGCACTCGTAAGCAGTTTAATCTGCTCAACATACAACACTCAAAACGTACAGAGAACTCACCGACAATTCATATTAAAAATGCTTTTTATCGACAGCGGCAACGACGACAAATGGCAAATGCAAAAGTATGAGGAACGAGAAATTCTGACGACAAGAATTTTAATATGAAAACAAAAACAAATTTCTCTGAAATTGCAATAAAAATAATAAAAAAAAAAAAAACGAAAAAAAATAAATAAATAAAATCAAAGTGATTAAAAATGAAAAGTTTTTTGTACAAAACTTTTGTGTGGTTAAGCGAAAAATAACAAAAACAAAAAAATGCAACGACAAAAATGTTCAAATTATTTGTGGCATAATAAATTTTTGTTTTACGATCCAAATTTTGTTTTTCAATGCTAAATAAAAATAATAAATAAAAAATATACAAAATTTCAAAGATAAATTTAAGCGCATTTGCATATTTTGTAGCAACACTGCGGGTATGAATGAATAAACAAGCACAGGCAAACAATCACGCAGAACAACAACACAGTAAACAACGAGTGAACGAACCCCAAAACTGTAAGCAAGACTGCGTGTGAAAGCGAGCAAGAAGGCATGACTGTGCCAAAGCACGGCTCAAGCATTGTACGTGTTTGCTCCGTGCAAAGTTGCACAAGTTCTATAAATTCGCTATGAGTGTTTTGCTTATTGGTGTGTGTGTGTGTGTGTTTGTTTATGTATCTCTGTGTATAGCAAAGAAGCTGAAGCTGCAGACAACTGTGTAAACTTTATACTTTTCGAAGGACATGAGGCCAAGTAAAGTTTCAACGGTGTTAAATTGTAAGCGTAGAAAAAGTAGAAAAATCAGCAATAAAGAATGTCGTGCTTTCTTACATACATACATACTTCTTACAATGTCTACAGAAAGTTGCTTGTATGTCAGTGTGTGTGTATGTTGTGAGGGCGCGCGTGCTAATGCTTGCTGCCAATTGACAAGGACATTGTACACAATTTGAATTGAGTTGCGCAGAAAAGCGGTAAAAGCGCCAACGGGCAAAACGCTAAGCGTGTGTCAAGTAGCAGCAGCAGCATCAGCAGCAGCAGCAGATACAAATAGAGACACAATGACAACAACAACAAAAGCAAATTTTGCTAAAATGAAATGACATATTGCAGTCACATTGCCCTCAACATTTGGTTTAAGGTTACCGCTTTGAAGGCGTGCTTTGATTACGCGTCGATAACAATAATAAACAAAAGCCAAATAAATCAAAAACGAAAAACAATAAGATAGCAAAGCATTTTCAAAAGGGGAAGGGTCGAATGAGCGTGCAAATTTTAGTACACATGTTGGAAGCAAAGCATTTTTCGTTTTTTATGACAACAAAGCCAGAATAATATTAAAGCTTTGCTGGGCGGGAAACAACCAAAAAGAATACCATATTCATTGCACTCATATACAGTTATGTACAGAGAAATAGCACACCATCCATAAAATAAATGCATATTTTGATTTCTTGGTTATTCTTGCAATAAACAAATGACGATTATGGATGATGAAAAAACTTCACAAAGACTTTCACACCCTCTTTCACTTACAACGACTAACACACTTTGAGATTCTTTTGTCTTGAGATTTTTCTATTGCCTTACTAGACAAATTATTTTCACTTACGCAACTTACAACAACACAAATTATTTTAATTTAGGTATCTTCGTAAACTATTTTTTGACACCTTCACATCATTTTCCCTATTAATATTTAATTTTTCTTCGGAAGGACTTGAAGACTCTTTCAGACCCAAGCTTTTTTCAATCTTTGAGATTCTTTTGTCTTGAGATTTTTCTATTGCCTAACTAGACAAATTATTTTCACATAGCCAACTTCCTAAACTATTATTTGACACCTTCATATTATTTTCCCCTTTAATATTCAATTTATCTTCGGGAGGACTTGAAGACTCTTTCAGACCCAAGCTTTTATCAAACTGGTTATTGTCTTTGCGTCGGCGACGATGAAGTTTTCTACCTCTTAAGCTAATTACGTGTGTTCTAAGTAATTTGAAAATATTTTGGACATTTATTTTTAATTAAAAAATTGTGTTTTTGAATTTTTTGACTTATTTCCAATTTTAATAAGTTTAAATATAAAAATATTCGTAATTTTATGACATTTTATGGTAAGTGTGCTATTACTTTGTCCAATAAAAATATTCGTTATTCTATGACATTTTATGGAAAGTGTGCTATTACTTTGTCCATAGCTGTAAACAAGACAAGAAGCTGGGCAAAACGCGCGTGAAGAAAAAAGAAAAAGATAAAAAGAAACAGAACAACCAAAAAAATTCTTTGTTGGAATTTGCAATTGTAAAACGATTTAAAAATGTTATTGATGGCATCATCGAAATGAAACGACATTTGGCTGACTTGGAGGGCGAAGTTATGCCACCGTCGCTTTCTGTTATCCTGTTTGCTGTCTTTATGGCACAATAAAATTACGTATACGCTTGGGATGTGCTCCGACCATTTTACAGTTGCTTCAAATTGAAGTGAGTTATCAATTGTTAAGCCATTAAATGTAAAAAGGGCGCAAATGTGAAAGCGCTTACTTTGTTTTTGTTTTGTTTGCTGTTTGCCTTCTTCTTCGAGTCCACAAAAATGAAACATTTTCAAGTTGCTTTTCCAAAACAAAGCCAAAAAAATCGAGTTTGGCATTCAAAACAAGTGTCAACGTTCGCGTATTTATTTTCAGCTTTTTTTTTTGTTGCTGCTCTGCGAATTTTTATTGTAGCAATCGTTGGGCGGTGGGCGTGTTTGGCTGCGTTTAAGTAAAATATAATAACAATGGAATTACATTTGACATTTGGTTGTCACAATGTTACGATTTATTTTGCTACTCTTTGTTGTCGTTGTTGTTGCTTTTATTGTTTTATGTTTGGGAAAAGTGAAGCTGTTTTTAAAAATGTATTAGCAAAAGCTGAAATGACGGCTGCGGCAGGAGCGCAAGAAGCGTGTTGAGATTTAGCGAAGCTTTAATGAAAATTTGTTGACATTGAGTGAAAAAGTTTTTAACTTGTCAAAGTTAAAATTGTCATTTCATTCATTTAATATTTAACTTGTGTACCGAAATTGGAAAGAGAATTATTAAATATGACATTGCGTTGATTTGTTGCATTTATGTTTGTACGCAAAGCAAAATATTATTAAACTTCCTATTTGCGCAAAGTTGAGTTCAGAAATTGTTTGCTTTATATTGAAAATGAAATTGAAAAATAACATTTTATAAAAAAAAATATAACTCAAAATTTCAAAACGATTTTTTATTTGCAAGAAGCTCAAACAAATAATACAATTCAATAAAATTGCCATGCATAAAATTCAATGCAACAGAAATGTTTGCAAATGCAATTCAAAAACATGCAGCATACTTTCAGGCTAACATTTGCATAAAACGATTTGAAACAGTTTATTGCAATAAACTATAAAACATGACAATTTTTGACAGCAAATGACTTCGCAAGAAACATGAATATTTATATATTTTTTGACAACTTGTTTGCCTGGCTTTCACTTAATTATTTAATTGAGTTTTGACAAAATCTCCAAACGTACAACAGTAATGAGTGCAATTCTGCTGATAAATAAAAATTGCCAAACAATATGTAAATAACAACATAACGACATGTGAGCCATTCAGGCGACAAACAGCACTTTAATGACACAAAAACAACAACAACAACAACAACGGCAATAAATTGAAAAGTCATGGCAAATGCCAACGCCAACATAAATGGAAATCGTTTATTCCGCAAATTGAATAATATTCTAAATCAATTATGTGTACACATACATATGCACAAATCTTTCTATTACAAACAACAAAAAATAAACCAAAATTTATAAACGAGCTGCACATGTTCTGCAGCACGCATGGCTGAGCTTGATGCTGCCTTACAAAGAGCTTCATGTTTTCTGTATTTCTCATTGACTTATCGCTGTAAGCGTCATTTAAACACGCATATATGGTAAACCAAAATGAATGTGCCTGTCAGGCAGTTGGCGCACAAGGAATGTTAGTACTTTATAAAGCACAACACAGCACAACACAACACAACACAACACAACACAACACAACACAACACATCAACGTAGGCAAACAAAAGCGAGACAACTCATACAATACAATTTCAAACTTGAGGCCAAACCCAAACGTTGTACATGAACATATTTATATTGAATGCTGTGCAAAGTCAAGTGAATCTGTGCTCTACCACTACTACTAACAACAACAACACGCTGATTGCAATATGCACATTACAAGTAAGGAAGCATTGACAAAGAGCACAGCACAATGGCTGTCGGTGGCGACATAACAACGTTATAAACTATAAAAGTCGTACAGGCAATCAACGAGAGAACTTTGCAAAAGCCATGGCACATCGAAGCCAACGAATCAATAAAACCATGTGTATAGCGCTACAAATTGCCTGACTATGTGGCAACCTACGCTTCGAGCCAAGCTCAGCCGTCACAGAGTATTTCGTATTGGCAAGCGTCCATGTTCATATATTGAGATGTTCATCATTAAGCAGACCAACGTTGCCAACAACAACGACAATGACAACGACGACATTACAAAGCATTCATTCGTGGCCAACAATGGCGTTTTGTACATGTATAGAGATGTGTGTGTGTGTTGATAATGACTGTGCCTGGACATGATATGTGCGGAACAAGTTGATGTACAATTCGATAGCAAAAATGCTGCGCCAACGACAAACAATTGTGCAAGGAAATTGTGTATGCGCCAACAACACACACACACACATACACATACACAAAGGCACTGAGTAAAAAAAGAAATTAACAAAAAAAAAATAAATAAAAGGGAAAAGAAATTAGATAAGAAATTGTTGAATGAAATGTTAGAATTTTTTCTCTATTTTTTTTTTTTTTTTTTTTGCTACGAAAAAATCATTAAGATTCTTGATAGTTGATAACCTTGAGCATAAACATAAGCGGCTGAGCGTCAAACAAGTTTTATGAAATTGTGCCAAGCTTAGTAATCTTTACATAGGCAATTTAACTGAAGAAAAATCCAATATTTTGATTACTTTTTTGTGGCTTTAATAATATTTCAGGATGACCATTAGCTTAACAACCTGTCATATCAATGCTGCCAACACACACACATTTACACATAGAAAACAAAATCCGTTCCACATCTCTATCCATGTGTGTGTGTGTGTGTATAAGTTAATTCTGTATGTGTTTGTGCGCCTAAAATCATTTGAGAGTAAAATCTATTGATTTTTGTTGTTATATTGACTTTCTTCTTCTTTTTTTTTGCACGCTGCTCAGCAATCAACAAACAAACAAACAACCTATGAACGAACGGGAAGGACTAACGTAACAAAATCCCCGAAAGAGAAAAAACAAAGACCTAACCTAAAACAACGACAACAGCTAACCAACTCATCAACACAGCACTCACATACAGGCAGCAGCAGCATCGGCAGCAGCAGAGGCAGCGTGCGTTTGTGGCAAGCAACGACACACAATAATCATTAATGCCAGCACGACGTCGCAAGCGAAAATACAGTTTGTCAATGAAGTCTTTTTACAAAGGAAAATAAAAATGATTTTTTAGGTTTTTTTTGCCTATCCTAACCTATAAAATTTTCGACGTCATTTGTAATATTTCTTCTTTATGGACGATTTCAATAGTGATATGTTTAGGAGGTTTTTATATAAGGCCTCACATCTTCAGCTGGGTTTAGGTTCGGACTTTGTGCGGGAGTATTCATCATCATTTGATCCCAACGATAATCTAACTATTTGTGCATTATGCTTTGGTCTTGGTAGAATTTCAATGTTGAAATTTCGCAATCATCGTGAAATAAAATTAGGGAATAAGATCCAGCAAAATCTCAACAAGGGGAAGGTGAGCTCATTGAAAATATCATTTGAATTTTTTATTACAACAATTTACTAATTATCTTAAATTCTCTCGTGGTAGTTCGTTAAAATCTTATCAAAATTCATCATTCATTAAATAAAAACCTAACGTAATTTGGTGAACGACCCATTAGAAAACCTGAAAAATCATTTTTCTTTTCCTTTGTGAGAACACTTTCTTGACACACTGTATGTGGCAATGCCATAGGCGTATATTTCAGCATTTTGGTCGTCTGTAAATGGTCGCTACGTGTTGTCTTCTCTTACATTACCACATCATGCAGCATGCTTAGCCATACAATGTCTCGTCTAGCTGAGCTTAGTGTACTTTGTGCGACGTTTAAAAGCAACGGCAATTGCACGGAAACGAAACAACAACAATGCCAACAGCCAACAAAAGGCCGAAAAATGAGTGAAAGCTACGAAAAAGTACATGCATAAATATGCTGTACAGGCAAATAATCTTATCGCTTAAAGTGTACAATACATATCAGCATCACTGATAGCAATGGCAAAGACCGTCCAACCGTCCAACAATAACAACAACAACAACAGCAACAACGACTAACCAACTGTCAAAGTAAACTATGATAATGACAATTCTTGGTCTTGGCATGTCTTGGTTTTAGCAACAATTTTGTAACAAATTGTTGCCGTTTTGTTGTCTTGGTTTGCCAACAATAACGACGACAACAATGAGCGTGGAAATCTCTTTTACTTTTTTCCCCCACTATTTTTGGCACAATTTGCATATTGTCGAAGGTTGTGTCGTCGGTTTGTGTGCGCAAAGTAGCAACAGCAGCAGCAATGCCAACGCATTGAGCAAGACTTGTTCGGTCGGTCCTTAATGTGCAAAGTAGTAGTAAAAGCAGCTTTTGTTAGTTCAATTTTGTTTGCATTTTTTTTTCTTTCTTTCTGTGTTTCTTACGCGTTATTTACTCTGCTTTTATGCACGCTTTCATTTTGCTATTTTTTTGTGTGTTTTTCTTTTGTGCTTTTTGTGTTTGTGAATTTCGCTTTTACATTAGCGTTTCATTTTGCTTTCATTTTTTTTTTTTGTTTTATTTTGATTTTAGTCGCTTTCATTTCATTTCGTTTGTTATATAAGATTTTTACATGCAGTCAGCATTTTGTGGTGGCAATGTTGCTGTCACAGCTGTTGGCAAACGAAAAGCAATGGGCACGTTGACTGCTGCTCTTGTTTCTGCAGCTGACATCTGGGGAATTTCAGTTTCAACCGCAGCAGCGGCACCACCACCAGCTACAACAACAACAACAACGAAATTACAACAATGTTATGACGCAGTGACACTTACTCATACACACATCATCGTCGTTGTCGTCGTCGTTGTCATCGTCGTTCTTTTCACTATAAGATTTTTGTGGCTGCACTTGACTTTTATTTTTTTTTTACAATTTTTCGCTTCAATTTTATACTTTATTTATGTTTTATTATATGCCGCACAGTATGTATTTTTTTCTTTATGTGTATGTGTGGCATTTACTATACAACGCATAAAAGTATGCTATAAAAAAAAAAAGTGTAAAACATTTCACGCCAGTAATCTCAGCTTTTCAACGCTTGCAGCATCTGCATAAAGCAAGCATAGCTCAGTTATTCATGCACACACACACACACATACACACAGAAATACACACATATTCATGACTTTATTCAAAACGACCAAACTATTCAAAAACTGTTATTGCTGTTTTTGTTGTTGTTGTGTGCGCATATAAATTGCTACAAAATTGTAAATACATTTTTGCATCAAACACTTCAAAGCTCTTGTGTTTGTTGTTCTTTTTCTTGCTCTTGTTGTTATTGTTGTTGTTTTTGTTCATTTGCATGAAGTTGTGAAAAATGTAAATGGTTTAATCAGAAATATTGTTGTGTTGCTGTGCTTGACAAGCGTTTGAATGAAATTTACTTGGTTTCTTTTCAGATTTACTGTATTAAAAGTTGAATAAGAAAGAAAAATAAAACTAAAGCATACTTTCTTGGGCACTGCGAAGGACAAAGCAAATTATGTTAGCGTTTCATCTTTTTGCTTTCGTTTTATTAAAAGAAAGTGAACTTTTTTTCACTTCACTTTACTCATTGAAAGAACAAATTATTTTGCTCGTTTTTACAATTTCAAATTTAGCAAACTTTAAGCACAGCAGAAGATTTAAAAGATTCTTGTTGAATATATTAACTTCAATTAAATTATCAAATTTAATATATTTGAGTTAGAAACTATACACAAAATAAGAAGCTTTCATATGTTTAAATGGTTTAGTGAGAGATTACTAAACCATTAAGTTGCATGTCTAAAATATTTTGTTCTTGAGTTTATTAAAGTATATAAATCTTCAAAATATTTACTCACACATTTTCAATTAAGTTACTAACTGAGCGCTCAAAAAGCTTACCTGCAAAGAAAACAACAAAAATAAATGCATAAAATTAGTTTACATGTAATTTGTTTTATGAAAATTTCAAACAAGTTTGTAAAACTAAAAAGGAAAAGTTAGCAAAAGTCGGTTTAAGCCAGAGGCACTTTCAACAAACGACAAGAGTTGTAAGCTTATACAAAATGTTTCAACGAAACTTAGTAATATTTGCTTCGACATTGATTATTCAAATACATTTAAGTAAGTTTAAAACTTAAAATTTTCAATTTAAAACAAGTGGGGAGCATAGCTCAGGGGCAGAGCATTCGACTGCAGATCGAGAGGTCCCTGGTTCAAATCCGGGTGCTCCCTTTGTTGTAATACATTTTTTCATTTTACAAATGAAATACAAGTCAGAGAAAATTTAACAACAAACAAGTGTGAAAAGAAATTAAATCCACAGGATGTGTAATTATTATGGTTTGTTGCACGTTAAAATGAAGCAATGGAAGAAGTTACACATGTAAGGAGCGGCAAAGAGTAACGGTTAAATAAAACGACAAAACATTAATTGACAAAGCATGTCATTATTATCGCTCGCAACAGTGTCAACGTTGTCGTCAACATTGTCATCATCAACATCATGAACATCATAATCATTATCATGAACATCTTCAAAAGCAGACGACAGACAAGAGCATTATACGCCGTATGAGAAGTTGCTGAACAATGCAATCAAGCAGTAAGTGAATATCATAAGCAAAACAACAACAACAATATATAGAAACAGTGTGACAACAATAGCAGCAACAATGACAATGGCAATGGCAAAGTAGATGAAGAACAACATTGGCTGATGAAGTGATAATGACATTATAAGTAGCAAAAGTAGCGCACACGCACGCACAGCACAGCACACACACAAACACATAACTGCGTTTATACTGCGACATAGTGATATGATGATTGCCTTCTTGATGAATTACTGCTGGCTTCACTTGTTCAACTGGAACGTTGAAGCAGCAGCAACGGCAACGGCAACAGTAACAAGCAGCAGCGAACGTTATAAATGAAATAATTGAGTTGCAGTGAATCAAGTGTCAAGACGCGTAACACAAGCACACTCCAACACTTAAACACACACACACACAGAGACATAATTGGTTTGTAATATGTGTGCAAACAGTGCAGAGCGATGCGTTGCAAATTGTTGGAGGGCTCGGATACACCCACACACACAACAGACATGCACTCACGCATTATGTTTCATACACGCGCGCACACCAACGCATGCATGTCACTGTCATATGTGTGTGTGTGTGTGTGTGCACAGAAATTAGCGCACAATTCATGACGCGGCACCATGTTGATTGAGCCAGCATACGAAAGGACACTGACGTATGATTGATGAGCACGGCTGTTGCAACATGTGACAAATAAAATGTATAAAATTACATAAAATATATTACATTTTAAAGATAATCGCATTAAATTCTTGCTTAAACTAATTTAATATAAAGCGGCATACTGTCATACTGTCATACTAGACCAGGCAACGCAAACAGCCTCAAGGGAGCCAAAGACAAGGCACAGTAATGCTCGACGCGTTAAAATCCCTACTCAAGGCTCAGAAAAATAATACAAAAGCTGAAATTACATTCATCATGGTTGTTTCTGCTTTACTTGGTTATTTAGTCAGTGAATGAGTGCGAATGAGTGAATGCCTCGTAGGCTGTGTGGGCGGTTGGTTGAGTGGGTTGCTTCTGGTCAAGTTGCCAAGTGGCAAATAGCAAAAAAGAAAATCACAAAGTGGCAAATGAAATGCCCAAAAGCACAAAATTATGACGCAAGGGAAATATTGTCAAGCAACACAAAGAAAAAAAAAGAAAAAAAAAACAAAAATTAAATATAAATGTATACAAAAATAAAAAAAAAAATAAAAGAAGAAAGTTTCGCCCACTTGAGTAGCATGCGTAAAATTTATCTCAACGCAGCAATGAAGCAAAATTGCTGTTGGCCAACTATTCTGCACGTCGTGTACTTCTTCTTCTACTGCTTCTTTTACTGCTACTCATTTTCCTCTCATTGTCATCATATTCGCTTTCTGCTCTGAAGCTTCACTTCAAGATGTTGTAGGAGTCTCAACGCTGCCAGCAGTTGACACGGTCAGTTGCATACTAATTTAGTTGTTGACAGTATTCGACCTTGAGTGGCTTCGTTTTTTCTCTCTCTCTCACTCTCACACTCTTTTGGCACCCACTTGACACAAGTTGGTTGGTTGGCTAGTAGAGTCAAGGTAAACTGTAGGCAGACAAACAGACGACTTGCATTAAAGTTAATGTTCGTAGATTTTTTAGTCCTCAAGTTGCCGTTTGAATAACAAAAAGTCAGACTGTGTGAGAATCCTGACATTTCGTGAGAAAAGTAAGATTAATTTATCTTTTGCTGTGCAATTTTTAGCTTCAAAATTGTGAGATTCTTAAAGTTGCTTTAAGAAAAATAAACAGATTGCAAATAAGAGTTTAATTTGGTAAGAAAATGATTTGAAAATATTGAAAAAATCAAAGGAATGAGTATCTCAAATAAAAATTTGGTATTATTGGATATTTTCTTATGACTTTTGCCTCAAAGAAAATTTAGATTTGCACTTCGACTCTAGATTGAAGAACTCGGGAATTTCGTCCTTAGAAAATCGCCTGCATCATGAAAATAGACTTTGTGCAAAATTTTAGCTCAATGGAACAAATAATTTTGAAGATCTCGAGATGAGTAAATGAATAAATGAAATTTCGCTTAAATATATGTATGATATATAAAAGGTATATTAATTTAATTGATGGAGTTCGTTTGGTTGGGTCATTTCAAGGCGACGTTGAATGGATTGTCGGGATTAGGATTTGGTTGGAAACGGAGTAAATTGTCAGGTTGCTCAAGTACCATGGGACGTCCGTAGTGAGTCTCAGAGACTTGTATATTAATTTTAAAAAACGCTTTAATTTTTTTTAGTTTATATAATCAAATATTTACTACACAAATGAAGCAGCATTCAAAACGTTTGTGTCTTTTGGGTCAGTTTTCATAAGCGGTCTCAAACCACCAAAATATCGATTAGCTTTGCGTTTAAGACAAGCATCAAACATGCTTTCGATACACGACACGAGTTATTAAATGTTAATGTTAATCGATTTGAAATAACTGCTTTGCCATTCCTATTATTATACACTGACATTTTAGTATTGATTATACATTTATGACCATTATTAAATCTCGGTACTTTCCCACCGATTTATTGACAACATAAAAGCTAAAAGTTTAAAGGCAACGTTGCGCACAACAAACAAGCAATTGAAAAGAACAATCGATTTCTTTGTTCGTACGTTCAGTTCATTTGCTTTGATTATCATAAATATTTGATACACGGAAACGTTAAACTTTTGTAAAACTTGACAGAGTCAAAGGATAACAAAGCATAAAGTGCAGTGCAGTAGCGCAAGAGAAGTTGTTAAATGGACAAGCGGCAAGGAAACGACAATAAAAGGCATGCGAGCCATTAATATTTAAAGGACACATGTTAACCCAAATCAAAAACGTTTGAAAAAATCTGCAAAGTGTCACGAACTGTGTGTAGGAGAAAAGGTGTACAACAGGAAATCACTTATGTATATCTGAAAATTGTCAGTCAGTTAGTCAGTTATATCTGAAAATGTAAAATTTATTGTAACGTTTAAAAAAAATTTGCTTGCGAACCTTAAAGACGCCACTTGTCTGACGAAAGAACCGAAACGAGCTTGGCGTATCGATTGTGTGCTGACGCGAGAGGCTCGCGTGTGCTGTAACGCTCGACTGACGGAACCACGGCAACGATATCTTGCGACGGCTCTTCTGACGCGGCGGCAACTGTTGTTGCTGTTGAGGCGATGCCTGCTGCTGCTGTTGCTGTTGAGCACTGTTGTTGTTATTCGGCGGTGGGAAATTAAATGGCGATACATTCGCATCCAACGGTGAACGACCGTTATTAACGCTGGCACAAGGCGCCGAATATGGCGGCTGTGCTGGTGGTGATGAGCCTGCGGTCTCATCCTCATTCAAAGTGCTCAACGGTTGTGTATCACCGCAAATAATGATGCCCATATCAGATGCGCCCAACGAGGGTGTGGGTGATGGGTCACCGACCCCACCACCGCCACAACCACCACTGACGCTGCCGCCGCCAGTTGCCGATTCAACGCTCGTTTGGCTTTCGCTATATTTAAGTTTACCCAAATCGGCAGCGCTGCTGGCGGTGCGCCTGGTGGGCGCGGTGGCGCCGCTGCCGCTGCCACTGTCGCTTGTGGCCGTTTGGTCGACGCTATTCATGCGTTCGATAAAAAAGTTCTTTACACTTTTCATATTGCCTTATGTATTATTAAGCAACAATTTTAATTGTTTCACAAATTAAATTAATTATTCAAAAATTAAAGCTTCCGTTTGCATTTATGTTCTTTTTTTTTTGTTTTATATATTAATTGAAAAATTTCTTAGCTTCTCTTTGGTACATTATGTTTTGCCTTTTAAACAAACAAAACAAAACGAAACAATAAAACGGTATTTTAATTATATTTTCTTTATACATGCGATACTTTTATGTTCTTGCATTGAAATTGTATGCTTTTTCAGTTCAGTTTTCGCACGTTTTACATATATACACACACACACATATACACATGTATATAAATACCGAATTTTAGCCATTTATAGATTTGCTTTCAAACACGTCCAAATCGATATTTTACGCTTCATATCTTATTGCTGCACAGGAACACGCAGGAAGCGTTAAAATATAATAAAACAAAAAGAAAAAGCACAATAATGTATCTCAAAATGTCTAAAACACGTTCAGTTCAGCATGTCGAAAGTGTTTTATTTTTAAAAACACTTTTTTGTGTTTGGTTTTTCTGCCATTTTTGCGGTTTAGGGTTTCAATTTGAAAATCACTTCAACGGTACAAGTTCAATACGGACACGTAAACCAAACAGCATAGATACAATATAAGATACAAATATACAGGGATACACACGCACGCACACACACCCATACACGACTGCTCGTTAAGCCAGGAGTGCGTTGTCGTTGTTGTTCTTGTTCTTGCTATCTTTAAAATGTTACATTTCGGTTTTTCTAGTTTGCTGTCAATCTCGCAAATGCTTTTCTATCTATTACATTAAATTATTATTGTATTTACAATGTTCTGCTTTCTTTTTTTGGCGTTACGCTTCTCTTTTTTCTTTTTATTTAAGTTTGTTTTTGTGGTTTTTGCTAAATTTCGTCTCGATTCGACAATTCTACACGGCGTATGAGTACTTTTTCGTAACACACATGCATTGTTGTTGTTGTTGTTTTTGTTATTTGTAATGCTTTTAACGCGAATACATTTGAAATGTATTTACAAAAATTCTATTTTTCTTTGGCAATTTGGATTTGTTTGTAGTCTTTTGCTATCTAACTTTTTGTTTGTGTATCTTACGTTTTGTTGTTGTTGTTGTTGCTGTTGTTGTTTTTATCTGCTACTGTTTTCTCAGTTGTTCGACAGATTTCTCACAAAATTATAGCAAAATATTTGTGAAAATTTCATTCGGTTTTGCTGTGCATAATGTTGAACTACAATTTCATTACTTTTGCACAAAAATTAAGCAATTTTCTTATATGAAAAAGAAGTTTGCCTTTAAGCGCCAACATTGCGTATGCTTAACATTTTGACACTACATCAAGTTAGCTACTAAATTATGCAGGACACACAGTCAGGAGCAAAGGCAAAAGCAAAGCACACAACGTAGAAGAAGTTCAAGATGTTGTGGCAAATGAAGATGAAGAAGATGAGAAGACGGAGAAGAAATGTTTTTCTAACATAGCAAAGGAAGTAGTAGAAGAAGAAGAACATTTGTTTTACTTTATAGCGTACAACAACTTTTCACGCGACTCAAACTGCCGCAAGTGTTGTGATTTGTGTGCTTGAACGTGCGCTATGCATGAAAAAAAAAAAAATACAAAAAATACGAAAAAAAAAAAATATACAAAGAATATATTTGCTCGCGTTATAATTTAAAGCGTGCGAGCTCACATTATTCTGAATGAAACAGGTGCAACATAGCAACAACACTCGAGCGTACACATTATGATTATGATAATGATGATGATGATCATTATTATATTTTCATACATCATCATCAGCGCAATTATTAAAGCACAAAAAGCTAAGCGTTTTCTAAAGAACAAGTAGTAAAATTTCGCCACAAGCTAACACCAACGCCCACACACACACGCATGCACACACCCACATAGGCGCTCGCCAAAATAGTTTCAATGGAAAATGATGTGTGTGTGTGTGTGGGTGTGTTTGTAGAAGAGTCGTTGCGCTGCGCTAAACATGAAATTGAATGCATGAAAATTTGCATATGTTTGCGGAAAATCACAGCTGCTATTACATTTAATGACGTTGTTGTAAGAGGCATGGGGCACGGGGCATTGGGCATGGTCGCGGACAAGCGCAAGGACAAGGGCGCCAAAGTTCAAAACAAAACATTAAATTGTAACGTTTTTTCAACTCTTTTGTAACATAAAATGTTTTCTCTTTATTTCTTTTTCGGTCTGCTTGATTTTTAACGCTTCTTCAATGAACTTTAATTTTTAATTTAGCATAAAAAAAGAGTGAAAAAAAAAATACCCGACAATTTAATTTAATTTACTGTCTTTTGTGGTGCGCACATAATGAGTAAAAGCGCTCAAATGCATATAAGCTTAAGCAAGTTATCGCACACACACATACGCACACATGCGTGGCTGGCAGGCGCATTGTGGCATGTGTGTGTGTGTGCGTGAAAAGGACTGCCGTCGCTTGGATTTAAGCAAAAGCGATTAAAAACTTTTACTTTGCTCAACGCTTAGTCAAATTGATTAAAAGGGTTACCAACAAAAAGCAAAATAAACCGATTTGTCGAACTTTTCATTTCTTTTCTTTTCTTTTATCATTTTCATTTTATTTTATTTCTTGGCTTTTGTTGTGTCAAAAATGTTACCCTTTGGCACTTTCATTCATATTATTTTTTTTTTAAAGAACCTTTTCAAATTCAATACACTTCTTTTTAAAACTTTTCTACAAAATTGTCTCAAGCAGCAACAATAAGAAGAAGAATAAGAAGAACAACAACAACAAAGGCAATGCCACAAAAGTTGTCTTGAGCAATTGGCGAAATGTTCTTAATCACTTTGTGGCTTCTTGATCTCTTTGAAAACTAAAAGGTTTTAATTGCTTGTCACATACATTAATCGCTTTCAATTGGTCAGCATAAATTTTTCGACAATGTCAAAAGTTGAGCGAAGGCTTTCAAAATCTTACATGTAAATTGCATTTTGCGGTTTTCATTTCTAATATCGATTTGTCTTTGAAAATTTGTGCTTGAAAGTGACAAGGTGCAACGTCATGTCATTTACACGAAACCAACCCAATTAATTTCTAATTAGAATTCATAGAAACAAACACACACACACGCACTCATATACAGACAGACAGACAGACCGACAGAGAAATGGCAAGCAAGCTTTGTGCATTGAGAAACACGTTTATCTAATAAAATGTCGTTAAAAACCTGTTAACCTATCAGTTTGGGTTGGGCTAAGCTTTGAGAGCTAATTGTATTGAGTGTTGCGTACAACAATTACTTATTGCAAGCATGTAAAGTAAGTCAAAAGTGCATGAAATAATATTAAAATAAAAGTATAGAAAACGTGTTCAAGTTCTCCGTTCGGCAAATGCAAAATTGCAATTCAAACTGTATTAATTTCTTTTTTTTTTTTCACAAGCAAAAAGCCAAATTGCCTCAAAGCTTTTTATAAAAGTATCTGAGCTTGCTTTGCCTAATCTAACGGTACATTTCCATACATTAAATGTACTTTATGACATTCTTTGGCCGCAACACGTGCCACCAACATAAACACAAATCGTTTATACCTCTATTTCGGACACCTATCGAAGCAAAGTAAACAAATTAATAGCTCGCACATGCTGAGCGCTGTGTGTCGTGTGGCCCAGGTGAGTCAAACTGTTATAGTTGGCTTTTGCGGTGAGCTCAATTGCAACACTTATGCTTTCGCCACACCACTCCACCCCTCTTTTGCTACTGCTACACAATATTGTTTGCTTTAAACAATATCAAACACTTTGAGGCAAATTGTCCCTTACTTCTGCTCAAACATGCCACTTCTCTGCATTTACAAATTGCTACTCAAATGTCCAACGGCTTTCAACAGTAAGAGAAAAGTAAAAAAAAATTATAATAATAAAAAAGAAGAAGTAAAAAGGTCAAAGTGCACAACACGCGCCTAATGTGAAACCCAAAAAAGAAATTGAGCAGAAGTGGAAAAATTTTATTTCAAAATAGAAGGCAAAACAAAAAGGCAAAAGACGGCAAAGCAAACATGTTCGAAATTCTTCTCAAATAGAAATGAAAACTAAAACGTTTTGCCTTTTTTTGCTGTTTTTTTTTTTTTTTTGTTTTGGCAAAAAAGGGATTTGTTGGATTTTCATTAAAGAGATTCATTCATAGTTTGAACTTTGGCAAGGACATTGAGGCGATCGTCTTACAACTTCTCCTTGCCTTTGGTTGTCTAGAAAAACTGACTTAATCTGAATTTGTGCACAAAAAGCATCAAGTTAATTTTTTTATGTTGCATAGTTTATCATAAACTTTGTGTGCAATTTTCATTTCGTTTACTTTAGGAATTTTAAAATTCTAAAAAAAAAGGGCACAAAATTGCCGAATTCTTCAAATTGAAACTTTTATTCATCTATTTAAGCAATAGAAATGAACATGTTTAGGCAAATCTTAAAGTTACTGTTAGCTCGGAGCAAATGATTAGAGAAAAAGATGTTGTATGCGCTATATTTCCATGGGACTTAAATTTTTAAGAGCACAATTGAGACTTCTTGCATTCTCAGACATGTGACTTAATTGTAAGTTTGTTCTATTACTGTGTTTTTATTATGAGTTAAGAATTCGGTCTTTTATAGGAGTTATAGCGCTTCTTTCGTTCGAATTCTATTTCGCTAACTACATCCTCAGCTGCATAAGTTACAAAATTGAAAAATCTTCAAGATTCAACTTTTATTCATCGATATGAGTCTGTTAGCTCAAAGCAAATACTTAGGGAAAAAGAGTTTGTATTTGCTACATTTCCAGAGATCTTTCATTTTTAATAGCCTACTTGCATTCTCAGTCAATTTTCTTAATTTTAAGCTTGTTCTGTTACAGTTTTCTTATAATAGGTTAAGATCTTTTGATTTTAAAACGACATATAGCATTTCTTTCGTTCGAATTCTATTTCACCAATTATAACATGAGCAGCGTATCAAAATGCGTTTTTGCCGCAATGAAAGCAAATCGAACTTGGCTTTTTCTTTAGTATTTTTTAACTTGTGTACATTTGATAAATACAAACTTAAAAATTACGTTTAAGATTAGTGCAATTTAATTTCATATTAAGTTCTGATAAGAATTTATTTATTTAATTCAAATGATATTTTATTTTTTTTTTATTTTTGCAGTCATTTGATAAACACTTCGACGCACACAAATGTAAAGTGAATCAGTAATAAGCAACAACACTTTCTTCAATGTTCAATTGTGAGTTTTTATTTGCTGCTTTTACATTTAATTTATTTATATACATTATTTATGTATATATATATATTGTTATGCACTTTTTATGCAAATAATACTCATGAGTTTATTAATTTATTTATTATTATGCATATAACTGTTTGTTTTTGTTGTAATTGATAAACTTTTCTACTATTTTTTCAATAAGTATGTCAAATGATGTGCTTCGAATTGCCTTGTATAACGATAACGTTGTAGAAAATCAAACTTGAAGAATTTCAACAAAAAATAATAAAAAAATAACCTTAGTTATCATGTATATTTATTTTTATGTACTTCACACATGAGCTTGACTGTATGTATGTGTGTGTGTGTGGGTGTGTGTATGCAGTGCTTATCTGCTTATTAGAGTTAATTTCACGTCGCGTAGTAGCAAATAAATGAAAAAAAAAAAATAGTTGAAAAAAAACAAGAGCAACAAAATTAAAGAAAACGTTTGTGGCGCGCGTATGATTATTTTTTTGTTGCATTTGTAGTCTTGGGAATTTTTTTTTTTCTATTTTGTTTCAAGTTCAATAATAATACACTGAGCAAGTTTTGTTTAGAAGTTGAAGTATACTGGAAAATATTGTTGAGTGCAGCAAGAATTGTGCAGAGTCCGAATGCCGTTCGCGTATGTTATACACGTACAATCACCACTTTGGTCAAGACCAACTCAAATATCAGATTGTATATCGTTTAGCCGCGTCGCTGCAGTAACGTTACTCCGGTGGCAACAAACGAGTTGTGATGCGTTCTGTTTGTTAAAGCAGCCGCTATACGAACTCGAACCGAGCACAAGACAAGACAAGACGAGACGACTCAAGGCGAGACAGGAAGCTGTCAAAGACGAAGAAGACGCTGCCAAAGACGAATCGCAAAGCCGAAAGTTAAAATGACACGAAGAAGGAGAGCAATAAAAAAAGACAACGTACGTGCACCAAGTGCCGACGAGGACGAAACGAAACGTTACGGAACCGAACCGAACGCACGTCCGTTTGACAAGGTGAACTCGAACAGACGAAAACGCACTCGCGCGTCGTCAAACCTTTTTGCATAGGAATCTACGAAACAAATGCTTGGCAAAAAAAAAACAGAAACACAAAAACAAAAAAGAGCGCCAAAAGTACCAAAGTACTTAGCACACCACAGAAAACAGCTCAGAGCCGTTGCGATTTGCTCTCACACACATTGGCGTTTGTGCGAGTATGAGTAAATCAGCGAGCATATCAAACGTTACGAACGAACAAACGAACGAAATGCGTCGTCGTCGGCGTCATCGTCGACGTCAGTGCCTCAGTCAAACTGGGAACGTTGCCAATTAATGACAGCGACGTTGGCTTTGCCTTTGTTGTTGGTATTTTGCTTGGCTGCCGTTTCGTATAGGAAGGTAAACAGCTGCAAATGCCGTCGTTTGCAACTCTTACAAACAATGCCAGAGAGTGCCGAGCAAAAGAGTGTGAGAGTTGCACTTGTATGGGTGTAGGGCGCCTTAAGCTTTCGGTGCGTTGTTGTGCGAGAGCGCATTAAATGAAAGCTCGTTGCCAGCCATTGTTCCTATTTGTCAGGCAAACAAGACATGTGCGCTTGGAATGCAGCGCGACATACGACAAGTCAACGCAGTGGACTGTTGTTTCATGAAACAGTCCAAAGAAGAGAGTCTGTGGTAGGTTAACAGGCACTTGCAGAGTGTTTGCAGCGTGTTAGGAATGTTTTTATTTGCCAGGCGGCATTTTTAAATTTATTTATTATTTTTTTGTGGTTTCGGCACAAAATTCCGTGCCGGGCATTAACGCCGATTTTATTTAAAAATTTTTTTTTTTTTTTTTGTTTTGTTTTTCTTATTTTATGGGCAATTTCATATTGGCTGTTTAAGCATTTACACATGGAAACAATAAATCATTTAATATTCTCAATGTGTTCATTATAAATCTTTGATTAAAACACTAACAAAAAATTCTTGAATTGTATATTAAACACAAATAACTTTTCGTTGAAACTAAGCATTTAATCTGTCATAAAATAAATGCAGAATTAAGATAAAATATTCAACTTAAAATCTAAAAGAGTTTCAACAACATTAAATTCTGAAGACATTCATAAAATAAACAACCAACCTTTTGTGCCATAAAACCAAAAACAAAGAAAAAACCTTTCGACACATTGCAGATAATAAATCTTTAAAATATTTTACACTAACCCAAAATCCACTACTAAAACGAAAGAAGCAAAATCGTGTCACATAAAATTTACATTAAGAAAACGTTGAAAGTACTCAAAAAGCATACTCAAAAATGTCCACTCATGCTCATACCGCGGACCATTTGGCGTGCGTGAGGCGGAGGTTGCTGCCGCTGCCGCTGACATAACCGACTAAAAGCCTCGCTCAACGCGGGCGTAGAAAATCTCATTAAGCCATGCTATGAATTTTAAACATGTTGCAGCGACAGCGAAAATCCACCAACGCAACGGAAACTAGTTCAATCCTATCAGCACAGCAGCCAAGCGGCAGGATAAGCCTACAATTTCGGCAACCGAATGCGTAAGCCCGAGCACGAAAGGAAACGAGAAGCCAATGCGAGAAGTTCATATCCTCACGAGGAGTAAAAACAAAGTGCTAGCAAGTGAGTGAGTTTGTTTTCAAGAGAGAGTGAAAATAGAAATAGAAAAAAAATGTAGCATGCGTAAGTGAATTTAATGTGAGGCAGGACCTAGGACGCATGCCAGATGCTTCATTTTATTGAGGTAGGAAAGTGCGTGGAGAAAGGCCGCAGCGAAAGGTAAGAGAAATTGCCTAAGTGTCTAAGAGAGAGTAAGCACAACTTTCGAGCTGCATTGGTATTACACAAAACATGACGACAAGCGCATGACCATAAACGAATGGTTGTGTTCGGATAAACTAACAAAAATGGTCATGTGTTCGACAAAAGTGGCTAGCCTCGTTTTGTGACAACTTAACTTTCAAACTTGGTCATGAAAGAGGTACTGTCGCGCATCACCAAATGCAACGCATTACTGCACTTTTATAATATGTAGTTTGTAAATTTTACACTATTGAACACAAATTAAATGCCGCTTACCTTATTATCACTATCCGTGGTATTGCCCGAACCGAAACTGGCCAATGAACAACGATCGTGGTCATTCTCGGTGAGCGGTTCGTCTAAATCACGTGACGAACGCTGTGAAGAGCCGGAATTCTTAGCCGGTGACTTGGGCAATGTCAGCGAGGTGCCCGAGAAACAAGTCTCTTGCATAACTTCGCGCAGTTTTTTAACCCAAATCTGTAAGAATATTAAAAGCGTATATTAAAGTCAACTATCCAGTATGTTCTCTTGTTTTTGTCACTCACCTGCTTTGTTTCCAAGCTATTCGCTTTCAACACAATACGGCAGTCAGACAACATGGGCGAACGACCTGTCCATACGGCAAATTTCGTTTCATCACCTTCGATGTGTTCCGTTATGCCCATGTCTGTGGTCATAAGTTTGTTCTTAAACTGATATTTCACTTGACTCGTTGCATTCGAGTCCTTTACCTCCTTGGCAAAGAGCAAATACAATTCGAATAGAAAGACGCGACGATCACGTCCTTTCCTTATTATCTGTTTGGTGTCCCAGGCCTGGAATGCATCTTGCAGCACCACTTCGCCCAATTTGTCCACGGACACATCACAATTTTCAAGCAATGACAAATGCATGGCATCGTTGGCTTTCTTCGGGACATTCAACATGACTTCGAGACCCTCTTTGATTTCACCATGACTCTCTTCACAGCACGACAACAAGTCTTTGAGCAGCAATTGATATTTCGTGATACGTTGCACAGGCTTAATGAGATATGCTGGCAGCGGATGCTCTACTTCGAGACGACGTTGCAGCTCTTCAAAGTAGTTGCCCGCATGTTGAACGAGCAGCGTATTCGAGGCAGGCTTATTCTTGCAATAATGCACATACATATCAAATTTGGAGGCCCACGTTACAAAACAATGGCCTACATCCTCGGGCATCGTCTCGTACTTCTCCAACTCACGCAGAAATATCTTCTGATGAAAGTGATGTATTTCGCGTATATTACCAAAGAGCACATCCTCTTGACCGAGCAATGCCGCTGGCACATTACGACCGCTGCGAAATTCTTCGAGGAAGCATTTAATGCACGTGGCCAAGTCATTGACATAGGCACGTTCCGTCTGCATCAACTCGGCCATGATGAACTCTTTTCGACGTGCCGATTTACGTTTCTCTTCGTTGATCTCTTTGGAAGCGGCCGATGTTGCGGACGTTGTCAATTTCGCCTCCAGCGATGGATCCGAATGACGATCACTAGTGCCGCTGGCACCCGAAGTTGAGCTAATCGAGCTATTCGCATCGGATTCCACTGGCAGTTGTGACATGCCCAGTGACTTTTCGAGCTGTTCACGGTATGAGTCCATGCGATTGCTGAAATCTTTAAAACGCTGATCGACCGATGCAACCCACTGCTTGATTGAACTCGCATGCGCGTGTCCCTTCTCGACAAGACTGTCGGCCAACTGTATGAGCAGCTTGACACGTTCTCGCGTCTCTTTCGCTGTACTGCGGAATTCGTTGTGTTCCTTGAGAAAAGCTTCGGTCTCCTCGCGCGTTTTGCCCACGAGATTCGTACGCGACGAGAGATAAGCTTCACCCGTATTGTGTATCCATTCGATGGCCTGTTTGGCGCTACGCTCGAACAGCACAAATTGCTGACACTGATCCAGCGATTTTTTACGTTGCGTCCAAAATTCGAGCACTTGATTTTCCTGAGTTAGCAATTTGTCCAATTTGCTCTTCACATGACCCTCACAGTTACCCTGCGTCTGATATTGGTAATACTGTTGCGAACGATTGGCATACTTGAGGAATGTCTCGGCGGTGCGACGTGCCAACGTGCATGCCTTAAGGAATGCCTCCTTCTGTTCCTGATGTTTAGAGATAAGCTGTACAATTGTCTGTGCTTTATCACTGGAGCCGCCGCCGCCGCACCAATCATCCTCGCGTCGATATTCACGCTCGAGACTATCCAGCACAGAGCACACCTGTTCGGCGGTCTTATAGAAATTAATCGATGCAGTGACAAGTTTGTGACGTTCCTCGGCATAGGTGACAAGTTGCTGCCACTTCTTTGTCACATCATCGGAGATTTCGCGTATCGATTGTGGATCGTAATGATTGGCATTGATAAGAGCATCAGCGCGGTACTTCACCTGCACGGCGGACGTATGCGTTTTCTCGATGGCAACCTGAAATTACAGTATTGTTAATAAATAAATATTATTCGGCATGCTTCATGCACTTACCTGAAACTGCTCATGTTCTTTGCGCAACTGTTCCGCTTCTTGTAGACTGTTGGGCGTCACAAAGCTGGCCACAAGCATCGCCTCGCCATTGCGTATCCATGAGATTACCTGATTTGCATCGTTCTGAAACTGACACAACTGCACCGCTTGCTCCAGCTTGGCACGCTTCGCCTCGGACAGCTCCTCCAGATCGATCTCACGTTCGCGCAAGAAGTCCAACAAGTACTCAATGCGCGCTTGAGCCGTGTGCGTTGCGTCCGCCATTGAGATAAAGCCCGCCGATTCGAACATTTGCAGCAAGTCCTGACCCTGCTGCAGCACCTCGTATGTCGCATTCTGTATATCGGTGACGGTCTCATTGTGCAAACGTATCAATTGTTCGGCCTTCTGATAGTCACGCGACAAATCGGCATGCGTCAGCTCCTCTGACCAAATCTCCAACTGCGATGACAGCTCCATCGCATCACGTTCAAAATAACGCAAACGTAAAATAAGATCGGCACGGAATTTACGCGCGGACCATAATTCCTCCAATTCGACTTTTTGTTTTGTTAACTTTTCGAGTGTCGCCTCCAGTGCGGACAGCGAGCCTGTGTTGTCCACATATTCGAGTGAACGCATCTCCTGCAGCAACGCTTCACCCTGTGCCAGCGTCTGCATGCAACCGTTGACGATGCTCTCTTGTTGATCACGATATTGCTGCAGCAAACGTTCGATGCCCTCGAGATTCTCTTGTGAGAGCATAGTCTCATCGGTTGAGACATCCGTGCGCAGCTGATCGATCCATGTGGTGACTTCTTTCTCATGCGTATAGAATATAACAGCCATTTCTAAGCGACGACGCCGCTGCTCCACACGCTCCGCAAAGCTCGTCACCTGCACTTCAAGTTCACGCGCTACCGAGAATATCTCATTCGGATCCGCTTCACCGGAACGGGCCAACTCATCGGCCGCCGAGAGTAACTTGTCCGCATTGCTGTAAGTATTTTGTGCCACATTCTCAAAGTGTTCATGTGATTTCTGATAGA
Organism: Phortica magna; assembly: GCA_037044515.1. Taxonomy (NCBI): domain Eukaryota; kingdom Metazoa; phylum Arthropoda; class Insecta; order Diptera; family Drosophilidae; genus Phortica; species Phortica magna. The sequence continues at coordinate 56,248 of JBAMBP010001696.1, forward strand.
CACGCGCTTTTTGCAAATTCCGACCAATGCCCGTATTCTTGCGTAGGAAGACTTCGCCGTGATTTTTCAGCCAGTCGAGCACCTGTTTGACATCCTCCTGGAAGAGCCGTAATGCAAGCGTTTGATGTAAACGTATCTTTTCCTGATGCCATTTCGCTTCGAGCGAACGATGATGGCCCAGTATCTGATGTATGACGGCCAGCACATGCGATGCGCCTTCACTGTAATCGGCAGCAGGATTCTGACGTTCATATTTATTGAAACTGCTATTCTTACGATGATCAGGCACGCCTGGCGGTGGCGGCTGATTGCATACTTGCACCAAATGATCAAGCTGATAGAGTAATTTCTTGCTTGTTGAATGCACCTCGGTGTAGGCTTGACACATGGCCTCGTACAGCGATTGATGCGTACGTATGGCCGTCTCCAGACTTTGTATGTCTGAGGGCAGTGGCTGTGATGCCTGACAGGCGGCCGCCCATGAGGCGACACTATTACAATATTGTTCCGCTTTGTGATGAAAGAGCACGCTCAATTGCAAAACAGCTGTGCGTTCATCCAAGCCGGCAGCAAAATCTTTCCATGTCCGATCCAAGCGCGTTGCGAGCGTTTTTATATGTTGCGCTGCATAGTGTTGACTCTCACAGAGACGCGCTGCAACCGCCAAGATGCGATCGATATTCACCGATACATTCATCGAGGCGACAGCGAATTTCTGATGTTCGTCTTGCAGCGATTTGGCCACTGAGTAATTGTGTCCGATTTCAACATAGGACATCTGAAAGACATCACGATTGTGCAATATCCAATCGAACATTTTCTCACAATCCTGCTCGAAGAGACGCCACTGAAAGCACTGATCCAGTGTGCTCTTCTTATGCTGCCACAGTGTGAGCAAACGTTGCTGGCCCGTGTGTATGAGCTCGATTTGACGACGCGCCTTACTTATTGCCGCTGCCATGTCCGGATTATTGGTGGTCACGCGAAAGGCTGGCGAAGAGTTTTGTGTTTGTGTTGATGTACCTGAGTCACTGCTGACGCCATCTGTGACGCTAGCATTCTGTAACAAATGACAAAAACAACATAAGTATGCGTAAACTTAATTAGACAAAATAAACACTCACCTGTCCACTGCCGACACCACCGCCACTGGCACTGCCAGCTGCACCGCCCATATTAATCTTGCCAAGCAATTTTTTGCCCTGTACATCCAAATCCTCAATGGGCAATTTGAGTATTTTCTTTTTCATTTCGTTGTGATAATCGAGCGCATGTCGTGCGCCATTTACATCCTCTGCGATATCATTACGCTGCAAATCCTCCTGCAGATCATCAATACGATCGGCCATATCGCCAGCTTGCCAGAAGAAGTCCTCTATTGCCAGACGTGCATCCGTCCACTGTTGATGATCGTACACTTGCGCGCCATCAAAATCCGATGTTAATTGATGCGTTTCCGCTATTTTATTGAGCGCCTCAATCGATATCGTTGTCGTCTCGAATTTGTACTTGTGCGACGATATTGAGGCGCGTTGTTTTTGCCAGAAATTATCCGGTTTTATAATGACCACGTTGTGTATATTAGCGCTGAAATGTTCCTGCAGCACTTTCAGTATTGTCTTCACATTTGTCGAACAGTTGCCATTGCCGCGCATATCAATGATAACTGTGAAGCCGAGATTCTTGGCCGAGTCGCTGCAAGTGAAAACGATCAAAAAAGAGAGTACGTTTTAGTTCATGAGTAAATGTATATGAGAGAGCGTAAACCAGTGACCACACACACACACATATATATATATAAAAGTCAAGTTGGAAATGTAAGCAAGCAAGAATAAACAACAAAATATGTGTGAGTTTCGTCTTTTGGTGTTCTACGTGAGTGAGAGTCTCAACAACAACAACAACAACGGTCGTTGCTCTCTCTTTATGTTGTTGTCGCCTTTGGCATAAATTATGAAATTTTATGACACTTTTCTCCATTTGTTGACACCGTTTATTTATTATTATCTTTTTGCTAATAATTACCTCGCCCCGTTAGACCATAACACACCACTTAACGCAACAACAACGCAACTTTTTCTATCGCCCACCTTAATTTCATTTTTCTCTACTTCATCTTTCTATTTTTTATGGCAATACAGCACTCGTGCTCTGATTTGCATCTATTTGCATATTAATGAATTATTCTATTAACTATAAATATTTTCAGTCATTGATATATTTCCATACGTTGCTCCTCTGCCCGTCAACGACTTTACATATCTTCCAGTTCTTATTCTGCTGGTGTTTCTTCCTCTTTTTTGCCTTTTTAGGGCGCTATGTGCGTTAGTTCGTGCCTGGTCGCGTGTTCGCTGCATGTTTATTATTTGGTAGAAAGCGAAAGAGAGTGAGAGAGAGGAGACGTATAGTTAGGCAGACAGACAGACAGACAGACAGTCAGGGGTACGGACGCGTGTCGGCGTGCTGTTTATGATATTATTTTAGTCTCTTCTTCTTTTTTATTTGGTTTTTGTGGTTTTGTTCGTTTTTGTTGTAATGCCACTTATGAGGCTTAGAAATAATAATGCTACACATGCACATACATAATACATAAGTAGCCACACAAATAAAAAAAAAAACATTAGCAGCACTGGCAAAAGTCATGTTGTTTGGCAACACAAACTTTTTCTCCTCTTTTTCTTTTCCTTTTTGCGGCTTCTTGCAGTGAAAGTGAATGCGAATAAAAAATTTAGCACAAAATAGTTAATAAGTGAGAATTCTACAATACTCGTTTTGTAGACATTCTCATTTCTAAATACTTCCGGTATCATCAACATTTTATTTTGTGTGCATAACTTGAAATTTTAATTCATATTTAACATTTTAATTAGCTTAATTTCCCTTAAGATTTCTTTGCATGTTCATTTTTATGACACAAGTGTTCGACACCCAAGCAAAACTAACTGTAAACTGACACTCAATGATGATTAATAATGAGTGCACTGCGCACTGAAATAAATGAATGACTGAATGAGTGAATGAATGCATGTGATTGATTCGAGTGCATAACACATTAGCACCAAACAAAAGCGCAGTTGTTCCAATTAGTTGGGCAAACGCTTCGCAATGTTTAGAATCGAAATTAGTTGATTAAACACAACAAAAAAAAGTTATTGAAACTTTTTTCTTAGCAATAGAACAAATCTTGAGATTTTTGCTTTGCTGAACACATTCGTTGGCAATTTTCAATAATAAACGCCACTAATGAAAACAAAAACAACTGCAACAACAACAAAATAAATGTCGCTATAAACTATACAAATATCGTTGCTAATCAAATATCGCATGGATTTTGTATAACACATAAATCTAATTTTAATTAAACCAAATATATGACAAAGGGGGGGTTCGGCGCATTGACGAACAAGTGAGTCGCGTTTGTTTAAAGTAACACAAAAATAATAAAATTGAAAAGATGTCTGTATATGTGTGTTGCTGCCCCAAAATAAGGCCATTCTGTTTGTTGACGTAGTCGCAGTTTTCTACGTCAGTGTTGCCCTAACCCGCCCCCTTGGCCCATATGCCGCAGCAGACACACACACCCACGCCAAAGTTATGGCATTGCATTGGCATGGCCTAAAACGATCAAGCCAAAAACAATTTCGCACATTGAAAACGCCAACGGAATGCTTAAAAGCAAAATTCTTAGAAATATGAGAAAAGGAAAGCAAAAAATATATGAAATTTGTGTCTTTGCGCAAAGCAAACAAAAACAAATGATATAAAACAAAAGACAACAAAACAAAAGTCAAAACAAAACAAAACAAAACCAAAAAGACATGCAAAGCAAAAGTTTATGCGAGACGCAATAAAAATTTGAAAGCAGATGACAAACACATTGACATTAATGACAACGAAAGAATAAACAACAACGACAACAAATAATAATAACTCAAAAAATAGGCCATTGATAATGTGGGGGGCGCTTACACGCTTGGGGAATGCCGCAACGGGCCGCGTCACTAAAACAACTGATTACGATAACAAGGCGCGCGCGCGACAACCCAAAAATGCCGCTTATCAATCTTAATGGCGTCTAAAAACAAGTAATGAGCAACACGCACAACAACAAACATACTAAAAAAAAAAAGACACAACAACAACAACAAAAAACAAGACGCAGTGGAACGATGACGTGAACGCGCGCCCAAACATATGCCTTGCGATGAGAAAGAAGAAGCAAGACAAAAACAAATTGTAAGAAAGAAGCAAAGCAAGAAAAATGACAACAGTGTCATGACTTGTGTGATAAGGAAAATGCGATAGCGCACATAGTCATAGCCATAGTCATCATCATCATCATCAGCAGCATCAACCATCATAATCATCATCTTCGTCTCCAACATCAACGTCATAATAATCATCTGCTTTGTCTGCGTCGCTGCACTTCGTGTGGGGGCACAGCACAGCACAGCAGCCGCGCGACTCTTCATTGCTGTTCGTCTAACTTGGCAACGAAATGTTTTTGTTGTTGTTGGCTGTCATTGATAAGCTTTGTGTGGCTGCTTTATGAAACGTGAGAACCAACGGTATTTGATTTTTTTCTGTTGTACATTTGCGGCATTTATACGTTCAATTCATATATACGCTCAATTATGAACGAGTAAGCAGAAAAAATAGAAAATTGAAAGAGCAACAACAAACTAAAGATAAAATAAGCTCATTAGTAAGCGTGATTTCTTTATTGGTAAAAAGATTTTCATTGAATTGAAATGACGTTTCATTTTTTCGCTTTTTTTCAAGAATTTGTCGAAGAAGAAGCAGAGGCAGTAACACAAATTTAAGTGCTACTATTACCTAATGTTGTATGCAGCAAACAGCAACAACAACAACAACAGCAATAAAAATAATAACAGCAGACGACATCTTATGGATTTTTTTTTTTGTAATTTTCTGTTGCTTCTTTTTTCTTTCCTGCTTTAGAATGTCGCAATAATTTTTGTTGCCATTGGCATCAAGTCAACCAAGTATTGAGCGAATGAGTGAGCGAAACCAACGACTGTCGGACTGTCTTACATACACATACACAAATACAAATACATTCAGGCTTGTTTACTGCTGCTGCTGCTGATGTTACTGTTGAAGTTGTTCTTGTTGTTATTATAACCATAATGTGCTGTTGTTGTCGCAGTTGTCGTCATCGTCGTCATTCGTTGTTGTCGCCTTGACGTTGTTTTCTTTTTATTAGTAAACTAACAGTTTCAGGCATTGCTCGGCAAATTTTACGTACAAATAATATTAAACTTTAATTTTTGCTCAGCCATGAAATATCAAACAAGACAACATGTTTGCCAGAGGCGACACAGAACGTCGACAGTCAAATTGATTTATATTTTATGCAACTTTTCATGTTTTATTTCAACATTTTTATTTCTCCTATGTCTAATTTATTTTTTTAATGCCATCATTCATGTGTGTGTGTGTGTGTGTGTTATGTGCAAAAGGCTCTTGAGTCAACTTTTCATTGCTTTCTTTGCACAAAGTTCAGTTTATTTTAACGTTTTACCATATTTATTTTATTTTAATTTGTATAAAAACTGTTTTCCGTACAAAGCCCACCACACCACACCGCACCGTACGTTGCCTTATGTTACTATACATTTGTGTAAGACTGCTGAAGTTTTCTTTTTTATAACATAAAAGAGATTCTGATCTTTCATTACTTGCTTGCTTTCGTGCTTTTTCTCTCGTTTTGGTAATGCAATCGTACAAAGGCAGCAGCAATGAAAAAAAAAGGAGAAGAAAACAAACACAAAACAACAACTCGAATGTCTACTATGCAGAGGGAGTGAGTTAGCGTGCGAGCGAATGGAATAGCAAGACACCGTGCGGCAGAGAGCGAACAAAGAGCTGCACATACATGGGCTCCACATTGTGCGTAGTTTATCGTACGTCGAGTTCGTTTCTTATTGCTATTGTTATTGTTGTTGTTGTTGCTGTTGGAGTTGTTGCTTTTTGTAGGAGAAGGCAAAAGCTGGATTTGAATCCAGCTTGATTTTCGACTCAAGTGTTCAATTCTTTACTGTTCTCTGCACCGCACTGTGTTCTTCTCGCTGTTACCCCTTTTTTTGTTCTCGCGTTTTTCCAACACACGCGTTTCACTGATGATTCATTTAATATTCGCGCTTAAAAAAAAAACATAAAATAAAAGAATTTCGTGTGCATTTTTTCTTCTTTTCGTTTCTTTTCTTTCATTTCTTTCGTTTGCATTAACGTTTTTTTTCTCGCTCATACTTTTTGTATAGAAAACAGCAGCAAAGCAGAAAGACAACGCCAACGTCAGCTGCGCAGCGCTGCATTGTGTTTAAATTATTGAAAGCATTTTGATTCTTCTTCTTCTTATTCTGGTGTGTTGCCTTGCCAAAAGACTGCTGCAGCTGAGCGTATGAGCATGAGACTTCAAGAGCACGCGGGGGCGGCATTGCTGCATTGACGCAGTCTGAGTCAAATGGAGCCAAACAATGAACGCATATTGTTGGCATTCCGTTGCTGCTGCTGCTGCTGCTGCGAATCGAACTGAAGTTGAATGACGTCGCTCTTGGCGACAACGGCAATGGCGACGTTAACGTTAACGTCGACGACAACGTTGACTGCATTTGTCGGTGCAAAGTGCAACTGTGCCAGCAGCATTCAACGAAAACAGTTTTTCTTCTTTTCGTTTGCTGATCACTCAAAGCAAAAGCAAAAAAACAATAAAATAAACAACAACAACAAAAAACATTTTCCTTTTGTTTAATTTGTATTTCGTTTCGCCCAAAGCCTAAAACAACCACAAAATGCATAAAAGATATATTTGCCATTCTTTGTCGGAAGTTTCAAAACGGAAATTACAAAGAATTGTTTCTGTCTGCTTTTTTTACTAGGAAAGCCAAAGCAGTCATTCGCAGCAATCAATTTATTTAAATTGAGTATGTCTTGTTTTTTTTTTTTTTCCTTTCTTTTTTAACTCTTTGAAAGAAAAGTCATGAAATTGTTTATGCAAAATTGAATTATCCATGCAACATCTATAAAACGTGCGTTGCTCTTTTTAAATGGCATTGCGAAATAAAGAAGATTTATTGAAACACATCAAACACAAATAATGTATCGGAAATACTTTGCTAACAAAAGTGGCGTTTATTTCTCAGAATTATCTTAAAAGCATGAACAACAATCGATGAGAGATCAAGTCCGCTTATAAACACGTTTTGAGTTTCATATGAGTTAAAGAATGAACTAAATTTAAAATCATTTACATTTACATAACTATAAATATGTATGTATGTATGTGAACGATTGTTCAATAAGAAAGTGTTTCTATGCAATGCTGACTCATGTTTAAGAAAGTTAAAAACCATAAAATCGCCTTCAAAATAACTTTTAATCATATTTTAATACTCTTGAATCAAAATCTTATTAGACACGTTTTATAGAGCCACAAGAGCTTCTTCAACTAAAACTATTTAAGCTTCAAACTAACTTCTAAGCCAAAATTTGTTCGATTGATCGTTGTCAATTTATCATTTGTCTCAAGGAACAATAATTGACACCAAATCGAATATCACCTAACAAAAATGAGCCATTGTAGTATGAATTCTGACTCAGTTTTCATTTGAAAAGCAAAACAAAAACAAAATAAAACAAAATGACTTACCTCGGTATCATAATTAAGTAGCTGAGTAAGCGTCGTAAATCCTCCGGTTTGAGACGATCACGTCTGGGTGTGGCTGGAAAGCAGAGGAGCGGACCGCCACGCCGATCACGACCGCCTGTGAGAAAGACGACGCGCTCCTGCAGCAGCGTGAGCAGATCGCGTGCACGTTGCCCGTCCATGGCAGCGTTGCTTCTTCTCCTCAGCACACACAACTATTCTTGTTGTTTAACTCTTTCTAGTTTGTTCTTGTTTTTGTTTTAATTTTTGTTGTTGTATGCACAATATTTTTTTTTAATCTTATTTTTCCTTTGTTAAATCGTTTATTTATTTAAATTATTTATTTATCTTTATTCTTACTTCGACTTAATACAATTTTGCAATTTCATTGATTTTCTTAAATTGGCAAACATTTTCATGGTCACTCACACGCATGCACACAATTACACTACACTACACAACACACACACACACAGAGACCAATGACAGCATTCAAAGTCAGCGGCGATTATCAAATTTAACATATATGTATGTGTGTTTGTGTGTGTATATATATATGTATGTGTGGGTGGTTGGAAAACAAAACAAAGAGCAAGAGAGACAAAAAAAGAAATAACAAACCAATTAGCAAAAACAGTTATTTTAAATTTTCACTCGCACGCATTTTTCGCATTTCGCTTTGCCTTGATTATTTTCAATGGCTACTTTTGTTTGTTTGTTTGGTTAGTAGTATTGTTGTTGTTGTTGTTGTTTTATATTATATATAATCTGCACATGTTTATTGCATGTTTCGCTGCTTTTTGCCTTTTCGGCCTATGAGCACAACACTGAACACAATGACCACTAATAGGAAAACACATGCACACACACACATACACATCTGCTTGCATTCATATATGTTTATTTATACATATGTGCGTGTGAAAGAGTGCTTATGCCACCCCCTCACGCGAGCACTCCTTTCATTAAGTTTTATATCTTTAATGTCTTTTTTGGCTTTGTTTTTTTTTTTATTTTATTATTTGTTTGAAGCGCACCACATTTGAAATTGTCGCAGGAGCGAAATGAAGCAACCAAGGCAACAACAACAACAACCACAATTTCACAAAGAGGGGGCACACGCGCGTGTCAGTGTGTTGTAAATGAGGGGTGAGGGCATTGGGCCAAAGAGGGCTCACGCTACAGTCAAATGTGAAATGTCATAAATCAACTTGAGCAAAAAGAAAAGAATATGTAAAAAAAAAAAACGAACAATTTTAAGAAACATTCGCGACACACGCATTAAAATATATCATCTTTTTTTTTTAAATACTTTGCACTCTCGTACGCGTTTATTTCAATCAACACAAGCAAGGAAACAAAAAATATAAATTCTAAATGAAAACAGAACAAAACAAAAATTCATTAAACACACTTCAACGCCAACCAGGCGCGCGAGTTTGGAGTCAGGCAGCTAACAACGCCGAAAGCACACCGAACTCCATCAACAGCAGCTGCGACGGCGGCTACAGCAGCAATTCAAGCAGCGGCAGCGCAACATCATCTTTTCTTTTACACTCGCTTCTTCTTCTCCACTTGCTTCAAAAGAACTTGGTTCTTATTGTTGTTGTTGCTGCTGCTGCTTGTTTTAATGCTACTTCTTCCTCTTCATATTGCTCTCCGACTACATAGCAACTCTTCTTCTTCCTCTCTTTTTCTCACTTCAATTGATTTTTTTTTTCGTATTTTTAGCATTTTTAAACTAACTTTTTATACGTTTTTCGCACACGCACAGTTTGCCGTGCACACACACACGAACACCATTGCATTTAATTAAATATTTATAACGTTTTTAACACATAACTTGAGCATTTTCCGTCTTTAATTCGCGAAACATCAAACGAGCGACATTGGGACAAACGTTGCCATTCGGTCAGACTAGTGCTGCCCAAATCAGATTTGTGCTCGCAGTTTCTGGCTTTTTTTAAGAGTCGATTGCGCGAAGCAATGTGAAACAGCTGCCAATTTACATTGCAAATTGTCATATGTTACGCCAAATCACTCAATACATAGAACAGTTTAGCACTTACACTGAGTAACCACTGAGCTGCCTTATGTAGTCTGTGTATGAGAATTACATAGGAGTATATGAATCCAGCAAGTTCACTTGGAAGGCGAACTGGCAGCACTGCTGTGTTTTGTAAAAATAGGTTTTCCAGCACTAGTAAAATTTGTTTGTTATATTGGGCCAGAATTAACGTTAATTTAAATTTATGTGGACGGTGGCAAAACTCGTAATACATAGGTATATGAAGAAGTCCTGAAAACATGTTTAATTGTGATTATTTTCTTACATAAAAATTCTCTTGAAACCCCAATAGTATTAATCAAGCAGTGTTTCTACTACGCTGTATTATCCACTTAACTAATCATTGTGCTTGTGAACAAATCGGTAAAATTCAATTACAACTCAATAAATTTCAGCAGAAATAGAAGCAAGTAAAAAATGGTGAAAAAGTTGAAAAAATAATTTCTGAAAATATGAGAATTTTTGTTTTCACCGTCAATTCCAGGTGGGAACCATCAGTAAATGTATTCATTTAACCCGGTTTTTACGGAAAAATATACATACATAAACACAATTCATTTTTAAAACAATAAAGTGTGGGAAAGAGAAAAGATGCGTGGATAATGGAATTTAGGAGAAGCTACATAAATTTTGGTTTAAAAGGTCGAACGGGCTATATCGCTTTAACTTTTACAGTTTTAGAGATATTGGGGTTTCAGTTCTGTTTTAATTCAAAGTCATTTTCACCTATATTGCGGTGAATTCGCTGTGGACAAGTGCGTATCCATTATTTGCAATTTGTTTCTCAATGTTATCGAATTAGTTTGACCTATGTCACGGTGTATTCGCTGTTGACAAGGGAGTTACTTTTCCTCAACGACCGCTACACTTTAGTGTCAAAATTCTACTTTTTCGACTCGCCTGTGTCAATTCCACCAAAGCTGTCCATCCGCACTTGAACTAACTGATGGCAGCTGTCATTTCAAGTAAACATATTCCAGGCTAGATCTCAATCTATTCTGTAACCAACACAGAGTTTCTTTCTGGTCATCAGTTCGATACTACCGTTTGAAGCCTTTTTTCGGGATGGAGGACGATATCGAAATTATGTTTTACCGCTAACTTTGCACGCTAAGCGCCTCTTTTGGCAAAGAAAATAACGTCAGCTGGCTAAGTTTGTCCAGTTTTGTATTCTTTTTTTTATACATGTATCAGTGTTTGTCCATATATTTTTTCGATCGCAGTTCCGAAGTGAAAGAACATTTTCAAATCCAGCTAGAAATTGAGCTGTGTGCTTTTCTAATTTTCCCGCTATCGAATTTAAAAAAAATATAGCAACACGGCAACACTGGCCGGGCAAAAGCTGCTTAGTTCGGCGAAAAAACATAAAAATTTGCAAAAATTCTGCGTAAAATCAAATCGACTTTACAACATCGCAAAAGTAAATCACGCCAAAAGGCGGCACACGCAGCGGCAGCCAAAGAGCAGCAAAACACATTAGCAGAAGGGACAGCGGCGGCGGCAGCGGTTGGGCCAGTGACTACGACGACGCAGCGACAAGCGGCGACGTTGGCTAATAAAGACGACGGTGTTGGAGTTGCTGGTGGCGACGACGGAGGAGGTGGCGGCGGAGGTGGTGGAGGGAGTGCTGTGTACGACGGCTGGGACGAAAACATGGAGAGTAGCATAAACCGTGTGCTCAATCAGAGCGTACGGCATACGCTTAACGGTCAGCTGTGCAAGTACACAAATGTGATGAAAGGTAAATATTAAACTGAACGAGGGAATAAAGTATATACTAATGCTATTGGACTTGACTTGTGTCTTGACAGGTTGGCAATATCGTTGGTTTACCGTTGACGCAAAGTTGGGCACGCTCAGTTACTTCTTGTGCGATTCATCGGCTGTGGGTGATGACATTGCGCCATCGCCGCATGTTTTGGCCAGTGCACCGCGCGGTCAGGTGCATTTGGCCGGCGCTGTTGTCTGTCCCAGCGACGAAGACTCGCGTACTTTCGCAATTGGTTGTGCTTCCGGTGATACTTTGAAATTGCGTGCTGCCGATGCGAGAGCACGCCAAGAGTGGATTGACGGTCTGCGTGCCATAGTCGAATCGCACACAAAGGCAATGGATATTAGGTAAGTTAAATTGACATTCTGTTGATATGCTCTTGGTTCATATATCTGTCATAGCAACTCATCGCCGCTGCCGCCACGTGAACTGCTCGCTGCCTCCGATGCAATGGCATCGGCGCGACAGGCCTTGTACCTGACGGAGCAATGGTAATTGTGCGAATTTTGTTATCTCTTAAAGAGTGAAACTTATTTCTATGGTTGTTTTACTATGTTTACAGCAATGCTTCGCTTGCTCGCGCTGTTGAGAACATTGATTGCACGGCATTCACGCCTACGGATCCTGAACTTTTGTTATTGAAAGCAATCTCGACGGCAAGCACACAGTGCCTGCATCAGTGTCTGTCGCTACTGCAGCGTCATCAGGAAATAAATCAACCGTCGCCGAGCGTACACTAACACCACCAACGGACGTGACTTGCTTATGGATTCGCCGTTATCCAATTTCCAATCTTCCTGCACCTTCACACCTTAATACAAATGCAAAGTATTCTCTTAACCTACAAAGTTTCTACTAAAAGTCAAAAACGAAATATTAGCAAAAAATTGGCTGAAGATATTCCATTTGCTTAGGTCTCTTTTTATGCTAAATTTACTAACTCTAAGCAATAATTATTGACGCGTTTCTTGCAATTGTAAATATATGAAAATATTATTTTTGAAATTTAAATGCAATTAAAACAAAAAAAATCTTTATATAATCGTTAAAGAAGGACATCTCGCAGTTTCATTTTAATGTAGTTTGTTAAATTATACAGAGTGAAAAAAAGTGTTTGAAATAAATGATTCATCTTTTTGAAAATCGAAATTGTTAAAATTCAAATTAGTTTATTTTACTCTTGCGTCTCAAATCCACCGAGTCTTATTAAAGCTTTAAAGCTGAAGGTACAAGTTGCGTTCTGATTTTGGATTGCACGCGCAAATATTTGTTTAACCTTGTCAATTTACAACATACGTCAGTTGACTTTTTTAATTTGATATTTTAACTTTGTGCTTTTAAAACAAACATTCTCCTTCTCGAAGGTATTTTTTCTCTAAGATTTTATACTTTGTATCTAATATTTTTCTCAAACAAAAACTATTAAAGTGAGAGTGTCGTTGAATGAAGTCTGATTTCTGATATTAAATACTTTTCCGAACAAATTTCTCATTCAGTGACATTTTGTGTGTTTCCGTGTTTTATTATTATTTAATATAATGTATTCGATATTCTCCTTCTCGATGGTTTATTTTCTCTAATATTTTATACTTTGTATCTAATATTTTTCTCAGACAAAAAATTTTAAAGTTGCAATATCGTTATAAGTCTGTAATGCAACTGAAATTTTACGTTTTCCGTGGTGTTATTATTACTTGATATTATTAGAAATCGTGTGCATAGAAGTGCCGTTCAAACTGAATTAATGGTCAGATTGTTTATTGTTGCCATTGTTTTTTTTTTCGGTCTGTATTATATTATACTTTTTCTGCATAATTTTTTTTGGAGTCATAAAATATTTTTGTTTTCTTGTAGTGATATGCTTATTATAAAACAGAACTTCTCTGCAATCAAACAATTTATTGACTATTGTCCAGCAGTTTCCCAGATTTATAGTGATTATCTATCTTCTTCCGACTTTGTTTTGTAACGAGCAATTACAATCTCTTTTCAGATCGTTGCATTTGGTTTGATTTTTTCTAAATTGGGACAAATTTTCGGAAGTTTAAAAAATCTTTTATGTTATAATTTTTTTTTATGTGAAAATAGTGAAATTTTTAATTTTCTGTGGTGTTAGTATTATTTGATATATTTTTTTTGATACTCAGAACGCGTATGCATAGAAGTATCGTTCAAACTGAATTATCGGCCAGATACTTCATTGTTGCAATTGTTTCTTTTCAGTGACATTTTGTGTGTTTCCGTGTTTTATTATTATTTCATATAATGTATTCGATATAATGTATTCGATATTCTTCTTCTCGATGGTTTTTTTTTTTAAGATTTTATACTTTGTATCTAATATTTTTCTCAGGTAAAAACTATTCGAGTGGCAGTATTGTTGACTGATGTCTGAATGCTACTGAAATTTTCGGTTTTCCGTGGTGTTATTATTTGATATATTGTTTTCCATATTCTTCTTCTCGATGGTTTAATATATTTTTTTGATATTCAGAACGCGTATGCATAGAAGTATCGTTCAAACTGGATTATCGGCCTGATGCTTTACTGTTGTGATTGTTTCTTTTCAGTGACATGTTGTGTGTTTCCGTGTTTTATTATTATTTCATATAATGTATTCGATATAATGTATTCGATATTCTCCTTCTCGATGGTTTATTTTCTCTAAGATTTTATACTTTGTATCTAATATTTTTCTCAGACAAAAAATTTTCAAGTTGCAATATCGTTATAAGTCTGTAATGCAACTGAAATTTTACGTTTTCCGTGGAGTTAATTTTACTTGATATTATTAGAACTCGTGAGCATAGAAGTGTCTCTCAAACTGGGACAAATTTTCGGAAGTTTAAAAAATCTTTTATATTATAATTTTTTTTGATGTGAAAATAGTGAAATTTGTTTTTTCTGTGGTGTTAGTATTATTTGATATATTTTTTTTGATACTCAGAACGCGTATGCATAGAAGTATCGTTCAAACTGAATTATCGGCCAGATACTTCATTGTTGCAATTGGTTCTTTTCAGTGACATTTTGTGTGTTTCCGTGTTTTATTATTATTTCATATAATGTATTCGATATAATGTATTCGATATTCTTCTTCTCGATGGTTTTTTTTTTTAAGATTTTATACTTTGTATCTAATATTTTTCTCAGGTAAAAACTATTCAAGTGTAGTATTGTTGACTGATGTCTGAATGCTACTGAAATTTTCGGTTTTCCGTGGTGTTATTATTTGATATATTGTTTTCCATATTCTTCTTCTCGACGGTTTAATATATTTTTTTGATATTCAGAACGCGTATGCATAGAAGTATCGTTCAAACTGGATTATCGGCCTGATGCTTCACTGTTGTGATTGTTTCTTTTCAGTGACATTTTGTGTGTTTCCGTGTTTTATTATTATTTCATATAATGTATTCGATATTCTTCTTCTCGATGGTTTATTTTCTCTAAGATTTTATACTTTGCATCTAATATTTTTCTCAGACAAATACTATTCAAGTTGCAGTATCGTTAATAAGTCTTTTAATGCGACTGAAATTTTACGTTTTCCGTGGTGTTAATTTTACTTGATATTATTAGAACTCGTGTGCATAGAAGTGCCTCTCAAACTGAATTAATGGTCAGATTTTTTATTGTTGCCATTGTTTTTTTTTTTCGGTCTGTATTATATTATACTTTTAATAATAATAATAATAATTTTTTTTGGAGTCAAAAAACATTTTTTTTCTTGTGGTGATATGCTTATTATAAAACAGAACTTCTCTGCAATCAACTAATTTATTGACTATTGTCCAGCAGTTTCCCAGATTTATAGTGATTATCTATCTTCTTCCGACTTTGTTTTGTAACGAGCAATTACAATCTCTTTTCAGATCGTTGCATTTGGTTTGATTTTTTCTAAATTGGGACAAATTTTCGGAAGTTTAAAAAATCTTTTATGTTATAATTTTTTTTTATGTGAAAATAGTGAAATTTTTAATTTTCTGTGGTGTTAGTATTATTTGATATATTTTTTTTGATACTCAGAACGCGTATGCATAGAAGTATCGTTCAAACTGAATTATCGGCCAGATACTTCATTGTTGCAATTGTTTCTTTTCAGTGACATTTTGTGTGTTTCCGTGTTTTATTATTATTTCATATAATGTATTCGATATAATGTATTCGATATTCTTCTTCTCGATGGTTTTTTTTTTTAAGATTTTATACTTTGTATCTAATATTTTTCTCAGGTAAAAACTATTCGAGTGGCAGTATTGTTGACTGATGTCTGAATGCTACTGAAATTTTTGGTTTTCCGTGGTGTTATTATTTGATATATTGTTTTCCATATTCTTCTTCTCGATGGTTTAATATATTTTTTTGATATTCAGAACGCGTATGCATAGAAGTATCGTTCAAACTGGATTATCGGCCTGATGCTTTACTGTTGTGATTGTTTCTTTTCAGTGACATGTTGTGTGTTTCCGTGTTTTATTATTATTTCATATAATGTATTCGATATAATGTATTCGATATTCTCCTTCTCGATGGTTTATTTTCTCTAAGATTTTATACTTTGTATCTAATATTTTTCTCAGACAAAAAATTTTCAAGTTGCAATATCGTTATAAGTCTGTAATGCAACTGAAATTTTATGTTTTCCGTGGAGTTAATTTTACTTGATATTATTAGAACTCGTGAGCATAGAAGTGTCTCTCAAACTGGGACAAATTTTCGGAAGTTTAAAAAATCTTTTATATTATAATTTTTTTTGATGTGAAAATAGTGAAATTTTTAATTTTCTGTCGTGTTAGTATGATTTGATATATTTTTTTTGATATTCAGAACGCGTATGCATAGAAGTATCGTTTAAACTGGATTATCGGCCTGATGCTTCACTGTTGTGATTGTTTCTTTTCAGTGACATGTTGTGTCTTTCCGTGTTTTATTATTATTTCATATAATGTATTCGATATAATGTATTCGATATTCTTCTTCTCGATGGTTTTTTTTTTTAAGATTTTATACTTTGTATCTAATATTTTTCTCAGACAAAAACTATTCGAGTGGCAGTATTGTTGACTGATGTCTGAATGCTACTAAAATTTTCGGTTTTCCGTGGTGTTATTATTATTTGATATATTGTTTTCCATATTCTTCTTCTCGATGGTTAAATATATTTTTTTGATATTCAGAACGCGTATGCATAGAAGTATCGTTCAAACTGGATTATCGGCCTGATACTTCACTGTTGTGATTGTATCTTTTCGGTCTGCATATTTTTTTTTTTTTAATCTTTACAAACATTAATCGGTCCTAAAAACATTGATATGAGGAAATGTGTGATTATTCAAATCAGCAATAATTGCTAAAGCAAGTCTAAGAGCTAGCCTGCGCGCCCTTCTCGGCTGAATGATTAGAAACGAAGGCTATAAAGAGGTATCATGATTACCCTGTATGTCTTAATAATAAAAAATTAAAAAAAAAAACAATAAAATATAATATAAAAATATAAAGAGCGAAATTAATATAATGGGCTTAAATGGTCGAAAATAATGTTACTAGATCATTGGTTTCAGACTTCTGTGTAGATGTTCACTTATGAGGGGATACAGCCAGAGCATTTGGATGGGATCGCAATCTTATATTATAACGGCTCCTGTGGCAGTTTATTTCATCCAAAATGGTTATGACGCCTAAGTCGTGGTGAAGAGTTAAGTTTCTGGCGGTTATTTTTATACTCTTCACGAAGTGAAAAGTATTATAGTCTTGTCACGAAGTTTGTAACACCCAGAAGGAAGCGTGTCCGACTATGTATGTATATTCTTGAGTATGTATATTCTTGATCCGGATGTCTGTCCGTCTGTCTGTATGTATGCAAACTCCTTCCTCAGTTTTGAAGCTATCGTCCTGAAATTTTTCATAGACCCTTGTATTTTATAACGATGACCCATTGGTCAGAACCAGCAAGATCGGACCACTGGAATTGGTAACCACCATACGAAAAGAAGAAAAACAAATTTCTCTCATTGTATACACGTGGTAGTAAACCGCAGCCAAGCCAAATGCCTAAAAGTTTCATTAAAATCGGACAACTGGTACCTGCCATGAAGAAGAGGTACTGAAGCAAGTATTTTGGTGTAACCAAACCAGTTGCCTAAATATTTCATTAAGATCGGACAACTGAAACTGGTACATGCCAAACAAAATGAAGAAGAGGAAGAGAAGCAAATTTAAGTCGCTTTTTTGTTTTTTAACTAATTGACTTGAAACTTCATACTTATGTTCATAGTGTGGCTATGAAATTATAAACTCGATTTTTTTAAGTTTTCATTATGAAATTTATTTTTAAATACACTCATTTCGACACTTAAATGAAATGTGTTTTTGTTTCTGTTGTTGTAATTGGAAAAAGAAAAATTATTTTGAACATAAACATTAGCGCTCGAGCTAAAAATAGATGAATTAACACAGAGAAGTAAATTTAATAATTTGAAAATTTTGTTTTTGTTCCATTAAAGTATTTTTCACATAAAACTTATTTTCCTTTTATTAATATATTTTTTTTTCTTAAGAGTATCTTTGCCTGTTTTTTATGTTCTTGTCTGCATTTATTATATGTTAAAATTCAAATTCGTAGTTTACTATTTTTTTAAAATAATTGTTATAATAAAAATTTTGCTTCTCATATAGTTTTTTCTTGTTGATCTGTCTTTAATATAACTAAGAAATAATTAATTTTCCATCTTAAATATTTTTATTTTTTATTGTGTGCACATTTGTTAAATAAAACAAATAATAATTTAAAATTTTTGCCGAAAGTTCGCCTAAAGTTGTTTCTTTTACTAATTATTTTTATTACACATTTTTTTAAAGTATATAAAAATGTATCTGATTTTTGTATACATTTCAACAATATTTTTATAAGTTAAATAAATTATAAATTTTTATTGATGAAAATTATTTTATTAAATTATGTTAAGAAGGCACTTTTCATAAAAGTTTTTAGTTTCTTGTTTTTCTACAAAATATAATATACAGATAAAAACAATACAAACTATATTATTTTAAGAAATTTGTAAACTATTTTGTTTCCCCCATATACATATATAATTTTTTTTTGGAAGCTTTCATTCTTGTATTTCCAATTTGCTCAATTAAACGATTTAAATTCCAAGCTAACTATTCCGTAGTGCATAGGGCTATGCTTGTTGCTAATTTTTCACGTTTTCTTCAGTTTTACGCGGTGAAACCAACTTTTTCAATTTTATAATATATATATATATATAAGTTAAAATTTAAGATTGTTTTTTATTTTGAAAATTTTTGAAATAGCGAAATCTTCATTAGAAAATCATAAATTTAAATATATTTTTTAATAAATTAAAAAATATCTCGAAATGTAGACAAAAATCAGACTTGTAAAAAATTTTGCATCTAAATATATTTTCGCTAAATTTTTTATTCTGTTTGCTTCTTAAAATTGTTCTTTTATATAAATATTTTTTATTATTTTTTTTTTTATGTATTTAAAAATACATTTTTCAATTTAATTCCGAAAGGCATTTTTTGTGATTTTTTTTTAGTCCTAAACATTAATTTTTCATTTTATCTAAAATTTCAATTTTTTTTTTGTTTTATAATTCACATCCAAAAATTGTTGTCCAAAAAGGTTTTCTTTCATAATTTTGTACATTAATTTTGTTTTTGCTTTCAGTTTTCTTAGTTGTTTGTTGTTAACTAAAATAAAGAATTGGGCACACATTTGTTCATTTTGGAATGTTCCAAAAATAAAATTTATATTTTTTCTTAAAAGCTTAAAAATTAGGAGATCGTTTTCTTTAAATATTAAAAATATAATATTAATACTTTTTTTTTTTTTTAATAAATTTAAAACAATACAAAATAAAACTTGTGGCATATTTTTTCTTCTGACTTTTTTTTTTAATTCTGCTTAGGTTGTTTTTTTTTTTATTGTTTTGTTTGAGTTAATTATAGTTGCTAAATATTGACTAATTCTATTGCACATTTAATTATATTGATGCTTGAGTTGAAGTCAATGTTGAACAGGACTTGATCTCAGGGACTGTGGGGCTTGTTACTAATGCCGTTATCAACTCAACGCTTCTTGTTGTTGTATCATTATTGAATTTATTTATAAATATGTAAAATTGTTGTATTTTTTTTATATAATTAATAGAAAATTAACTTTTATATTTAATAATTCAAGTTCGATATATTTAGTTAATCTTGAATTGTTGTTGAGTTTGTAAGTTATCAGACCGCAATATAATTAATAATAAAAAAAATGGGTAAATAATAACGATAGACTTACATACATAAAGATTTATTTTTGATTGTTTCATATTTTGCTTTTCTTACAATTTTCTTTGATTTTGTTTTTGTATTTACTGTATTTTATTTTATTATTTTTTTTGTTGCTACACACATGGAAAACATTAATGGGAACTTTGTTATTACTTTATTTGGAGTCATCGATTAAAATTCGAGCATTTTTAAACAAAATAATCTTTTACTAGTAGAAAAATGCACATAAAGCTAAGAAAAACACTTTAAAAAACTGAAGAGTTTCTTTGTAGTTTTGTTGTTGTCAATTTATTTATTCGCCACTCGTGCTGATCGGCTCGACTTTAATGTTGTTGTTACTACCACCGCCGCCGCCGCCACCCGCACCACTGCTTGAGCTGATGCTGCTGCTAAGTGTTGTGGCAGATGGCGTTGACGTCAACGATGTCGTCGGCGCAGCACTGGAGGCGGAAGAAGAAGCAACAGCACCAGTTGCGACGTTGAGAGTGTTCGGTGCATTGAGCGCACCCGTTGAGGAGGAGGTGGCCGTTGAAACGCCGCCAACAAGTTCGGCAAGATCGTCGGCAAAAAGACGTGTGGGCGAATATTCACGTTTGTAGCCCAATTCGAGGCCCAGCTCAGTGAGCGGTGAATGCATGTGCGGCGTTTCGCTGCTGTGTCGGCGTTCGGGCGTTGAGAGTGCTTTTGATTTGTCAGCGGAAGATGAAGAGGCGGAGGACAGTGATGAGGACTGTTGATGAAGTTGTTGTTGCTGTTGGTGTTGTTGTTGTTGGTGTTGTTGGTGTTGCTGAGCGAGTTGATGATGATGATGCTGTTGTTGTTGGTGATGGAGTTGTTGTTGATGATGAAGATGTTGTTGTTGCTGCTGATGATGGTGATGACCGACCCCGCCCATGCTCGTACTCGCTGCTGCTGCAGCCGCTGCAGCAACTGCTGCCGCCGAGGATGACGTTGATGTTGATGGATGTGGCATGGAACTTGCACCGAAACCAGTTTTGTGCTGTTGTTGCTGCTGCTGTTGCAGCGCATGTTGTTGTTGCAAATGCAATTGTTGTAGTTGATGTTGTTGCTGTTGACTGAGCAATGCTGCCGGATCACAACGACTTAAAGCGACAGCCATGCTGGGCGGTATGTTCGGCGGCAAGCCCGGTATGCCAACTCCACCGCCCGGTCCGCATGGTGAGGGCGCATGTCGTGGCCCGAGCGGTCCGACAGCCGGATTCGAACCGCTACTCAATGCGGGTGAGATGCTAGCCTTTGGCAACGGTATGCCGCCGGGACCGCCAGGATGCGGTGGCGGCTGCAGATGCGGTGGTAAATTAAAGAGACCCGGCGGCGGACCGCCTTCAACGCCATGCTGTACTGCGGCGGCCATTTGCATTTGTTGGCGTATATTGTGCGCGACGGCGGCAACAGCGGCAGCGGTTGCCTCCTGTGACATTTGATCGCCGGTGGGCGTGGGTATGCCATTTGGACAGGGGCCGCCCGGTTGTACAGTCGGCGCGCCGGGATAATTCATGGACATATCCTGAAACGGGAAAACGGGCTAAGTGTTGAAAACATCGATTAGTTGCTTTCGTGTGGTTGTTTTTTTAGTTGTTGTCGAACCCACCGAATGTCTGCCATACGGCGGCATGCCATGTCCACCCATGCCGCCATCATCTTTCAGATCCTTGGCATCGCGAAATACCACCGTCTTTATGACGCCCTTGATATGCTCATCCGGCCAAATGCCCAGCAATATGCGTTGCGGTCGTCCTCGTCCCTTTGGTCGCAAATCGGGTCCGCCATCGATCGATGGTCCGAGCATGTTGTGCACACGATTCGCATACAGCACAAAAGTCGGATAGGGTATATCGTACTTGCGTGCGGCCTGCGATAGCGATAGACCTTCCTTCAGTACGCTGAATATAGCCTCGGCCATTGTTTCCGGACGCCAGGACTTCAATGGGCCACGTTCGCGAAAACGCAAATGATGCATGAGATTCTGATTGGTGTTCCAGCATTTTTGCCACATCGATTGCAATTGATATTGATAGCTATCTGCTGATAGAGGAGTTGCATAAATGGCAGACTCTGACACAAACACTATATAGACAATACTGTGTGCGATATACAAACCTGTTAGTGTTGAACCTGGGCCGCTGCCACCGCCACCCATCCATGCGTGCGAGTTCTCCAGCATTTTGGCCTGTTAAAAAGAAGAAGAAGACATGTTTTAGTACTTTTCAATTGCATAATTTGTTCAATTTATCGAGCCCCTTCTTCGATTGCATTGACTTGCAAAATCAACCTATTTTCTTATTTCGTTTAACTATTTTTCTTTTGTTTGTTCTTCTTCTTCTTACTTAGCACTCGATATGCTAGCACATTGTAACGGTACATTTAACTATATACAACATTCAAGTGCCCTCGATTCATTCATTCATGCAGTTTTATGTATGCATGTTTTTCTTGTTGTTGTTTCGTGCTCGTTTTTAGTTTCTATTGAATTCACTAATTGCATAACAAAGTACTGAGCTATGAGTATAGTATATCTTTACCGTTATATTGTACAAAATGTAACGTTATGCATACATGAGTGCTGAGACGGATATGTAAGTGTGTGTGTGTGTGCGTTGCTGTTTGTAGTTGCCGCACAAAATTTATCTGAGATTTTCTATTTTCATTTTTCCAAGATGATGAAAAACTATGACAATAATTGATGTTAAAATATGCAATTATAACGTCATGTGTTATGTCAAGTTTCATCAAGCAATACTAAAAACAAGATAAAGAAGATTTTTAGACATTTGTTATTTGTTTTTTTTTTTTTAGTGTTTTATTGCTCGACGTAGTGTTTTTTTTTTCTGTCTTTAATTGGATTTTAAATTTTAAGCGAATTTCTGTAGATTACAAATCAAATCCTGTTTAATTAACATTTCTCTAGCATTTTCTGTTATGAATTTCTAGAATATAAAGACATTACGTTTCAATCTAACCTCAAAAAAAAAAACTTACCACTTCCATTACTTGGTTGCATTTGCAATGCAATGTGCCATGTTCATTATTAGTTATGGCAGTCGTATATAATTTCTAATATTGAGTAATAAAAATATCAAGTACACGTTGCCTGCCACCACAAATCAAGTGGCAAAGTGTGTTTGCGCCGCACACTTGTCCTGAATTAAATTGCTGAGTGTATCTTTTTTGCTGCTTGTGCTTCTTCTTTCTATGGTTCAAGTTGCAATTGTCTTGCATTTATAGTTTTTATTTTTTGCTTTTTATTATTACAATGTTTTTTTCTCTTATTTTTTTCTGTATTGCTCTTCGTTTTGCACTTGTGCCGTTTTACTATGATTAGCATAGATTGCTGCCGCAGACGGCTCAACTTCATCATGGCCACTGGCCGGAAACATTAGACGGAGCAAAGCTAATACGACTTGCAAAAACGTTTTTCCCTTCGCCCTTATTTTTTTTGTTATTTTGGTTGCTTATTTAATGCATCGAAAACATGCAATTGGCTAAGCATATTCTAGCTGTATAATATCACATAATGTTTTTATTAAAAGAAATTATAGATTAAACACATTTTCGGGCACGTTTTGTGAAATTGCTTAAAACTTTGAAATGATTTCGCTCAACGCCTACGGTCCAAATGGTTAATTTGTGCAAGAGGCATGCACAATTTAAACGTTGCAAGTCATTATTTTTGGGCATTTTAAGCCAAATTTTGTGTTTATAAGGTAATTTTCATACAATTCGGCGTGGAAAGAAAGTCCAAAATAGAGAACAAAACATCTGATCACATTTTTTGGCGCATTGTGACTCATGCTGATTGGCACTTCAAGAAGAAGAAACAGTTTGTGGTGATCGACGGTGAGCTTTGATGTGTTATTCTTAAATTCGTGCAAATTATTTAAAAGTGAGTGAATAATAATTGAATTAAGAAGTGTTTATTGGTTGTGTGCTGCGTATTCTATAATATTTAAGTGAAATAAGTTGTTAAAGCGTATGTAATTCGTTGGTGTCAATATGTGCAAGAAGTGAGGCACATTGGCAAATATGTAAGTGCAATTTGGAAAATAGTCAAATAATAAAATAAAATGTGTTAATATCTCGTGTGGCTTTTTTAATCAATACAACGTGGAAAAATGTTGCGAATGTGTTTATTTTTTTTTTTTTTTTTTAAATATCAATAGTGTTTCTTTGGACAAGAAGTGCCAAAAAGTGTTTTTTTTGTTTTTTTTTTGCATCTAGAAGCTCCGTCGCCGGCTTTGCAGCATTCTTATTAGTAAGTGTTGCCACTATACATTTTTTATTACACCAATGTGCTTATACTCTGATTAATATTTATATTTGAGGCTTAAGTATTCTGAACTTGTTACTTTTGAATCTTTTTATAGCCAAAGTGTTGTTTATTTTCTTGATTGGACCATTTGGTATTTTATTTTAGCACACTTTGGTAGGCAACGAAAACACCTGTAATGCTTTGTTATTCAACGTGGTCCTTTGTCGTTGTGAAGTCTATTCTAAAATTTTGTATTTAAAGTCACGAGGCTTTTTTGTTGTTGTTGTTTAGTAAATCTTACTGTTTAATGTCTTTCAAACATTCGTATAAATTCTTCAAATTACGATTTCTTACTGGCTCAAGCCTTGCTGCAACTGTCTTGTGATTTTGACGATTGATTGATTAAATTTGATTATGATTTAAATTTGATTTGAATGTTTGTGGGCGGCTTGCGAATGTGCATGCGTAAATACATATGTACATTAGGCCCCTATGTGTGTGTACGATGCATACATAAGTAACGAAATATGCAACGCATTGCACTAATAAAGCAACAACGGCACCGCCGCTGTCGACGCCGTATGAATAGCAGCGAAACTTGATAAACTTCACACAATCCGAACACGGTTGATGGCGCAGCAGCAGCCAACTAATGGTCCATTCGTGGCACTTGGCTATTGACGTTTCAAACTCAAACTCAAACTATTAACAATGTATGCATAAACGCGCCACTGAACGCTACACAACACTGCGCTGCACATAGCTTGAATACACTTGAATGCAGCAAAACACTGTCCTGCATAGCTTGACTTCAGTTCAATGTGCG
This sequence comes from Phortica magna, assembly GCA_037044515.1. Taxonomy (NCBI): domain Eukaryota; kingdom Metazoa; phylum Arthropoda; class Insecta; order Diptera; family Drosophilidae; genus Phortica; species Phortica magna. The sequence continues at coordinate 81,165 of JBAMBP010001696.1, forward strand.
TTACCTTGCGTTCCGTTGTGCTGTGTTGTGTTGAGTTGTGTTAGTACAGTTGCTTTGATTCAAATCGAAGCGTGGTCAACTTCATTTCGCTTAATTTCGCGTTTATGCCTCGGTCACCCTTTCGTGCTCACACATAATAGACGCGACTGAGACGTACGCGATTTCTACGCTAATCCGTGCTGCCTTCGCTATATGGAGTAGCCTCACTCACACACACATACAGAGATATACGTCTATTTGTCGCTTTAAGCAGCATTTGGCGTTTTGCGTCTGTCATCCTGTCATTTGGCTCAATATACATGCACACACACACACACACACACTCAAATGCATTTGCATACAAAGGCACGCATGACATTTTGTCAGACAGCAACGGTGGCGAAGGCAAGCAACGTATTGCTCGTCATTATCATCATTATTATTATTATTATTATCATCATCATCGTCCGCGCGTGCATATTATTTTGTAGTTGTTGTTTTTGTTGTTGTTGATGATGGCGGTGTAAAGTGTTTTTGTTGTTGTTGTTGCCGTAGCAGAAGCAATTGCACCAAGACTGTCAAATGAGTTGTAATGAAATTTCAGTGGCATTGGGTGAAATTTCAACTGTACGAGGTGACCATCTGTTCGGCCCTATCGTTCCGGGTGGTATAGTGGGCCGACGCCAACAGTTGATAACCAAACTGTGCCGGACAAGTCGCAAGCAGCGGCACAAGTAATAAATAAATTATTTGGTATTTGGTGTACGTATTATTGAAGGCAGGTGGATAATGAGCGCAATATGCACTTCGCTCTTACTTTGTATATGCATATCTATATATATACAGTTGCGAAAAAAATAATAGCACCACTTTGATACTTCTTATTCATGATCAAAAAAACCAACAATTTAGGTTGTGATTTTTGCAATAAATAATTTTTAGTTATTGGTTAGTATTCCCCCTAAATGAAAAAAGTAAAACTTCCGTTGAAATGATTATAGTAATTTAATTGTTTAAATTTTTTTCGAAAAAGTGCTAAATTTGGCGAAAAAAATAATAGCACCACTTTGATACTTCACTTATTCATGATCAAAAAAACCAACAATTTAGGTTGTAATTTTTGCAGATAATAATTTTTAGTTATTCGTTAGTATTCCCCCCTATATGAAAAAAGTAATACTTCCGTTGAAATGATTATAGTTATTTAATTGCAGTACGGAAAATTGTCAAATCCTCAAAACATTTTTATTGGAGGATAAATCCTACAAAAAAAGGAATTGATTTGTTGAGTATTCAAATAAAATGGTAAGGGAACACTTTAAACTTTAAAGAAAACACTAAAAAACGTGAGTGCAAACGACCCACCCATTGACTAATTTTCACAATAGTCAAAATCTGTCAATAGTTTGATTCGACAAAGAATAAATGTTCCTTACAAAGCAGCAACTTGGCTAAAAAAGGATGTAAATATTTGTAACATTTCCTAGGTAACATAATTTAAAAGCCATCAAACGAAGAAAGGACACTATTTTAACGCGAAACATATTCTAAACACATGAATTTCGCAGATAAAAATCAAAATTGGCTAGACAAAAAATAAAGGAATGTTTTATGGAAAGACAAGAATAAAATTGTTATCTTTGATGGTAAAGACTCTTAGTCGAACGTCATGTGTTCTTAGAAGTCAGATTACAATGCAAAATACACAACAAACATCATTAAACATGAATGGATCAGCGTATTGGTATTGCATTGTTTTTCTTATTACGGTGTAAGTCCAATATATTGACTTAAAACCATAATAAATCAAATTGTTTGCGCCAATATTTTTTATATTGATGCTACACAAAACACCTATGCCCCTCAAGACAATGATTTCAAGCATACCAAAAATAAAGCAAATAGATGGTTCGAATGAACACGGGTGACCGCTTTGGTGTGGCCTGCGCAGTCACCAGATATCAATACTCATCAAAAATCTGACGACTGATGTCCGAAATGCAGTTGCTGCTTCTAATCTAGCCGTTAACATGACAATTCTGGAAGTACTGAAACAAGATTCCCCTATTTTGTGCTATTTTTTTTCGTCCATTTTTTTAATTTTTTATAAATTTCCTTAAAAATGGACCAAAGCCTTAATAAAACTATGCATTCCTTTCCATACCTAGTTTCTTTAGAGTATCCTACTTCTAAAAACGTATTGATAAGTTTCTAAAACTTAGAAACATAGTTAAGACGCCTTTGTAAACATTTCCAGTGAAGGTGGTGCTATTTTAATTTTCGCAGCTG
>JBAMBP010001697.1:0-12137 GCA_037044515.1 Phortica magna
TTCTGCTTTATATGTATGTACATATGCACAAAAAGTTCACTCATTTATTGCTTTGAGTCATTTTTCGCAGACTCTCTGCGTTGGTCTTGTTGAAGTTTTTTTCGAATTTAGTTCGGTTGTTTTGTGCGTTGCGTGAAGACGTGTCGGTGTATACACCAACAAACAACAACAACAAAAAAGAAGAAAAATATCTGACAAATGATTTAACAAGAATTATAAAAATACTTCTAGACAAACATTTTTTTGTGTATAATTTTGAAAATCATTTTAACAACTTTGCTTCGTTGTCAAAGTAGAAGAAGGTAAATCGACTTTTGTGGCGGCAAAAAACAACAATAAAAAAATAAAAATTAAGAATCTTTTAAAACAAAAACCAGTTTTGTGTATTTGAATGAGCGATGCGACGCGTTTTTGTGTTTAGAATAAAATTATCAAAAAAATAGAAAAAAAAAAAAATTAAAACGAATAAATAAATATTTATAATTTTGAATTTGCGGCGCAGAAAATTTTCAATTTTACTTAAATTACAAGTGAAAAACAAATAAAAGTGTATTAAAATAGGCTTATGTTTGGCCTCGGCACGCGGCACATGCGACAGACTAGTACTCGTACGTGCTCAACAAGTTTGCCTATTCGAGTGCCGTATGTGCTGTGTGCTTAGCAGCGTGCATAAGTCCGTGCTATTGCTGCATTGTCGCGAACAAGACGAAATAAATTGCCAAATGTTATTTTGAACCAAAATAACTGCGCGGCATTATTTTCATATCAATTTGTGTTAATATAATTTTTTTTTTTTTTTTTGATTTGTGTTGCTCGGCGCTGCGTGGGCGTGGGCCGCTCTCAGATACATTTCTTTTTTTTTTTGTATTTTTGTATACTTTTGTATATTTCGGTTTATTATTTCTGTACAACGTTTGATTTCTAGCACGAATTTTTGCAGCTGCAATAAACACCACCAACAACAGCAACAACAACAACAACAAGCACAACAATAAAGCACGCACTCTTTACACTTGACACCAAAAACAGCGCCAAGCAGCATGAGGTGAGCTGAATGTCTCTTCTATTATACTTTTTTGTTGTTTTATGTTTAATTAACTTTTATTTATTAATTCATTAAACACAAACAATTCTGCGGCACTTAATGCGTGTGTTTGTGTGTGTGTGCGAACTACGTCAGCTTTAATATCGACCAACAACAAAACAACTTCAAGTAAAGCAGAAGTTCTTTTGGGATTCAACGTGTTTTTTTTCGTTTTTTGTTTCTTTTCATTCTTGTTAACACTCGTTTTATATTGTTGGCTTATGTCAGTTTCGATTTCACTCACAAGCACACACATACACACACACAAGCACACGCATACATACACAAGTTCTTGTAAGCATTTCAATTTTGGCCGTGTGCCTTTGACTTTATCGCATTCGAGTCTCTTTGACTTTGATGAACCGTGCAACAGGTGCGCCTTGTGGCTGACATGCCCGCAAAGCCGCTCACTCCGTGCCACACACATACACACTTGCCTTATAGATACTTGTTGTACGCGCCTTTCTACCAATCAATTTCAAATGCTCAAATGGTCAAATGAATTTTGCAAAATATTTTTAATATAATATTTGCATATTTTATATTTAATTGAAAAAACAATTTCAACAATTTTGCTAACAATTCGATGTGTAATAATATGGAAAGCATAACAAAAAGTTTCATTAGTTGGCTTGTCGATTTGGCTTTTAGATACATAGATAAATATATAAAATATTGTTGATAAAGATACATTGTTTGAAGTTAAACGTTTGCACACAAATTTGCACGTTTTGCGTTGCTTAATTTTGATAAAAGCAACAAAATGCCTCAATTATTCATTTTGATATTAATTTCTCTTTTTGCTTATCAAAAAAAAAAAGCTTCTTTGAAGACTTAACATTTGGCAAAGTGAATGACCTTGTTTAGGTCTGCTTGTCTAATTAACGCAAATGTGTCCAAAAGAATTACATTATTTGCTTTGCCTACATTGTGTCATTTTTTCTACAGTGTGTCACGGGTATATGACCAAAGTTTGACAGTGTCAGACAGTCAGAAGGCGGTAAAGTATTTATTTCCTATAATTAAGAAGTCCTATAATCAAGTCAAGATAACTTCATCTAGTCAGTTTCTGTCTGTTCGAGCGCCCAACCTCACCAATAACTCTGGAAAACTAAAAGATCTAGAGATTTGAAATTTGATAAGATTATTTGCTACTTGAAACTTGTTGAAATATTGGCCAGGCTCATTTCCTCGCTGCAGCCTGCCACACATCTTTTAACGGGGTCATAGCGCGTATACTAAAGTAGATAGAAACCTGAAAATGAGTTTTTAAACGTAGTAAACTATTTGTCAAAATGATTTACCATCAAACAATACTTTTATAAGGAAGACTTAAACTCATAAACCATAAAGTAAACGAGCTTGTGTGTAGGGTATCATATTATCGTGTATATACGACTATAGCGTACTTATTGCTTTGAAAAAAAATTAAATTTCACGAAACAAAACAATTTGAACTTTTTAACTTAACGCCATAATGAATTGACTTATGATCTAACATACTTAAAGTCAAACATGTTTCAGCACACAACTTTTAGTAGCCAAAAATCAGTTTTGTATACTTTCAAATAGGCCACACATGCACACATGCACACATGCATAAACATGCACAAAAGAGCAAAAATCTCATGAATTCATAAACTTTTTACATGCTGCTAAGCTTGCTTTGCATACTTGAAAGTTTTGTAACTTTGTGAAATAAGCGCTAACAAAGATACTTACACACACACACACACACACACACGCATACACTAACACACATTAACAAAGCAAAAGTTTCAAGAGATGTTTGAAATTCATTGCACAAGAGCTTAAAATTTCAAGGATATGAAAAAAAAGACGCTTTTTCGAGCAGAAATTTAACAAGCAAGCGAAGCATGACTAAAACAACAAAGAAGTCTGTAAAAGTTCGCAGAAATTTACAAATAAAGTGGTATGAGAAATGTTAAAAGTGATTTAAAAAAAACAAAAATTAAAGAGGAACCGAAAAATGCTTTCGAGTTCTTCAATTCGCAACTTTGAAGCGTTTTTTGTCTCTTGTATCGCAACAGGTGTGTTTTTGCTTATGACTTAAACGAAAGTAAGCAATAACAGACGCACACACACACACACACAAACGCAGTCGGCTTTTTTGCCGTCGGTGTTTTTTAAATTGTGTCAACGCGACGTATGCGTGATTTTTTTTCTTGCTTTTTACTCAATTAAAAAATAAACGGTTAAAGAAGTCAATAAAGATACGTGGGCGTTGAAAAAAGATAAAGGGCGGCAGCTTGTGAATGGCGAAGACTTAAAGTAAACAAAATATATCATTTTTATTGCATTAAAGTCAAATGTAACTGAAAGAATATTAGAAAAAAATTATAAAAGATACAAAAAAACAAAGTGCAAAGAAAATATTTAACCTTCGATAAACAGCAAAACAAATAATGACATCATCATCATCATCACGAACAGCAACAACAACAACAACGATAGCAGCAACGTGCACAGCATCGACATTGGCAGCTTCAAGTTTTATTGTAGCTCGATACCAAATGAGCAATCTAGAATGTCGTTGTTTCTGTTTCTGTTTCTGTTATTTTTGTTGTTGCTGTTGTTACTCATATGGAGCTAATAATGAATCAGCTGATTAAGTGAATTTTGCGCTTATACTTTTATTAATTTATTTCTCTTACTGCTTAACTTGCAAACAGCGAAACAGAAGCGTTCGCAACAAAGGCGCCACTAGCCGCGTTCACCACGCCGCCGCCAGAGGGCGCCACCTACGAAGCAGAAGCGCCGTTGGCTGATTTAAAGAACATCGATGCAAAAATGCCAACAACAACAGCAACAACAACAACGGCGGCAGCAGCAGCTGGCAAAGAAGTGACGCCCGCGCAATCGGTCGTGCCCACCGCAGGTAGCAGCAGTGTCGCTGGTGATGGCATTTTTTCGATAATCTATGCGGTGGCCAAGAAAGTCGCCATTGTTGGTTCGATATATTTTGTCGGCTATATGGGTTGGTCGGTGGCATGGCTTATAGCGCCCGTCATACTCGCCGTAACGCGTGAACAAGTACGCAAGACGAGCGAACACAAACGCAACATTGCCAAAGTATCTGCATTGGCCTCCGAAAAGGATGTAATTTTGGCGCGCATTGATGATTTGCCCGCTTGGGTGTATTTTCCCGATGTCGAGCGTTGTGAGTGGTTGAATAAGGTGTGTAGTACTTGTATGTGTATTTGTATTTGGTTGTTACTTATTTGCACATACACAGATATTGAAACAAGTGTGGCCGAATGCAAATCATTTTGCACGTACGTTGGTCAAGGAGACAATCGAGCCGAATGTCGCCTTCGCTTTGTCCAATTACAAAATGAATGGTTTTCGCTTCGATCGCATTATTTTGGGCACAATACCGCCACGTATTGGCGGCGTCAAGATCTATGATAAGAACACCGATCGCAATGAGATTATTATGGATTTGGATTTGTTCTATGCGAGCGATTGCGATATTAATTTCTATTTGGGCGGCATGAAGGGCGGCATTAAGGACTTTCAGATACACGGCTGGGTGCGTGTCGTCATGAAGCCGCTCATACGTTCAATGCCCTTGGTTGGCGGCCTGCAGATCTTCTTCCTCAACAATCCGAATATTGATTTCAATTTGGTGGGCGTTATCGATTTCATGGACATGCCCGGTCTGAGTGATCTGCTGCGACGCATCATTGTCGAGCAGATTGGCAATATTATGGTGCTGCCCAACAAATTGCCCATCACGTTGAGTGATGAGGTGCCCGCGGTGTCACTCAAGATGCCCGAACCAGAAGTAAGTCAAATATTAAATATTAAATAAGCATATGTTACAGTGACTCACACGGGACATAAAACACTTTACGTTTTAAAGTCATATGAACTTGGATTTTGTTACAAATACCAACATTAAACTGTTGCATGTCTAGTGTGCGTGCTACGTAACATAGAGTTATTTAAAAAAAAAACTCGTTATTTGCATTTCAATTAATTACTTCTTCTTTTCTCCAACAAACGCAACACTTAAAAGGGCATTTTGCGCATACACGTTGTCGAAGCTAAGGACCTCATGAAGAAGGACATTGGCGTGCTCGGCAAAGGCAAGTCGGATCCCTATGCCATCATCAATGTCGGCGCCCAAGAATTCAAGACACAAATCATCGATAACAATGTGAATCCCAAGTGGGATTATTGGTGTGAGGTGAGTGACGAATTTTATGTTGTTTAGTGTTCAAAGGCTGAGCGCGTGTTTTTTGTTGCGCTTCACACATGTTTCACGATATATGTGTTAAACAAAATGATTGTTTTGGTGCTTTAAGGTGTTAAGTAGAAAAACAAGACCGCACAGAAGCGGTTCCGAAAACTTGGCAGATATTTTTTGCAGATAGTTTTTGAGATACTTTTTGCAAAGGTTCGAAAAACCCGAAATTTATATAGATAAAGAATTTTGCATATTGTATTTTTGCAGTATCTAGATACATTATTGATCTGAAGGCGCCAAAAAGAATTTTTGACAATGAGCGTTTTGTAGTGAACTAATTAATTACAGAGCTTTTATTGCATACACTCAGAAGTATCTAGATACAGTTTTATTTTTTGTTAGTTTTTTTTTTTTTAATTTTGTATTTGCCAACATGTGTGAAGCGTAAATTGTATCTACTCGGCCATGTTCGAGGCGGGTTACAACAGACAGGCAACGCGCATAAAAATATATTTTGCCACGTAGAGTTTTTTTCTTTACCATCAATGTGCCTCTAGACGTCGAACCACTGCGTTTTGCATGCAACACGTTCGATTTTCGTTTGTTTTTCCAAATAACACAAAAGTTTCTTCTTCTTAAAAAAAACAAAAGGAAAATGAAAACCACAAAATTTGTTTATTTTCTTCGTTTTCATTTTTATTTCGTAATTATTCTTGTTTTTATGCCTCTTTAACTCTTCTTTTTATAAAACAAAACCAAATAAACAAACACAAAACACTAAAAAAAAAAAAATAAAATAAAAACCAAAAACAAAATAAAGGCCAAAGTATTTGTTGAATTGGGTCAAACGGTTGAGTTCCAAATGATGGACGCTGATGACTCCTCGAAAGACGAGCCACTAGGCAGGTAAGCAAACGAACCAAACACCACACAACAAAAACAACAAACTACAAAGCACACACACACGCACACAGACAACCATTGATGATGATTTAGCTGCAACGCTCATATAAAACACTCCTATGTTACGTTGACTACATACAACACATATGACACTCTGTTGGTAAGGTCAACATCTAATTGTCTTATGTGTTGTTTGTTTGCTATGTAACATAGAATAGAGCAAGCTAAATTGTCATCAATGGCAAATGCACAAGTAATTATGGTTTAATGTCAACGTTCAAAATTGGAAAAAAGGTCAACAACAATAAAATGTCTCCCAACAAGTCCCAAAAAAAAAATAATAAAATAAAAAAAATAACATTTATGGTGTGAGTAATACATATGCTAAGCTGTCATTAGTTAATTGATTTTGGTCAAAGAGTATTAAGCTTAAAATTAGATGCAATTGTTGTATGTTTCGTAGCGTAACATTGTGACATACAGCAATTGCATATTGCATGCCGCTTCTATGCCGTTTGGCTTTGCACTTGCGGCAATTAACGGTTTAATACTCTTTAGTTTTGTGTTTTGTATTAACACTAACAATTACGAAACTGTTCTTAGCATGTACTTGTTGTTTTTTTTTTTGTTTTTTTTTTATATTTTTCCTCTCTGACTCATGTAACTAACAACGTGACATGACTTTACGCTTGTCGGTCGCTCGCGCCATCTCGCGCCCTCTCTCTTTTTCTTTCTCTTCGTCTTTCGTCTATCATATCTACTTACATTTTCTTACACTTTCTTTTGGTTACTGACACACATACACAAACATACACAATCTGTTTTAGGCGCCTGTTTTTCAATCAACTATTGGTCAATTTGTTGCCTTCTCATTGTGGGACTATGATCAAACAATGCCGGGTGTACAGAGCGATGATGTTTTGGGCAGGTGTTGTATCTAAAAACTCAAAATTTGGTTACTATTTGTAGTTACTATTATAGTAGTGTTGCAACCACGCATGGCACCCCAACCACCCCACTCACCTACTAAAGTAATATAATAACTAAAAACAAACTAAAATAAAACACATACTAACTAACAGACTAAATGCTACACTGAAAGAAATTTCGATTTGCATGTTCACGATTCTTGCATGTATCGAGTACAACATATTCTGTAAATACACACTTACATACTGAATATACAAAGTAAAGAAAAGTAGTCGGTAGTTGTTGGTTGGCTTTCTAATTCATTACTAATTTACAAAAACAACAAACAAATAATCTCTTACATGCAAACGCCGCAACGCAGGCGGTAGTCGAGGTGCCTCAGCGTTCGCTTATCGTGTTCAGACTCTTTGATTGGGATCGCACGGGCGATGATGAATCTCTTGGCAGGTTGGCGCTCTTCTTCTTCTACATTTCTTCCATACTTTTGTATAATTTTTTCTTTATTTTATTCATATAAATACATGGAATGAATTCGAAATCATGCAATACTTTTAATTATCACAATCATAATGAAAAAATCTTTGAAAGTGATAGTTTATGCTCTTTTCTTAAATGTTACTCTTATGTTACAAGCCGCGCAGCCAACACATACGGCAGTCTTGCATATTAACTTGCGCGTCATTTTACATGCTAGACTGCCGTAAATGCACTGTGTGCACATGTTTCATAAGCGCATTTAATGTTGTTAAGCTGCAGGTTATTGGCAAAAGTGTCAATTGGCTGATAATTCCTTGAGCGCAGAACAGTACACACACATACATACACATACACACAAATACATACATATTTTATCAACTGTCTGCCTTGAATTTAGGTCATGCAGACCTTCCTTTCATTGACACAAAAGAGATGGCAATATGTGCAGTCAGATTAATGCAACTGCAACCCTTAAATATTTTTTATTTTAAGCGCAAGAATACTTTACAATTCCCAAGTCACTTTTCGTAGACCACACCAAATATATAGGCATTTTTAGCTACTACATTTGTTCTTGCTTCGGCAGAACATATACTAAAATTGGAACGATACAGAGAAGATTAGCATGGCCCCTGCGCAAGGATGACACGCAAAATCGTGAAGCGTTCCACATTTTTTGGCTCTGCTCTGCTTATCATTTACAACTACAAAAGTGTACTAACAATGAAAATTAAACACATAAATTCCAACTAACAGAGACATTTTATATTGAAATTTATTTATTTTTTTTGTTTTATATTTGATATTTTTTGTTATTCATTAAAAAAAAAAACAAATTGTTTTGATAAATATGTACTAATTAAATATTATACAAAACAGGGCAACGATCGAGATAAACAGCGTGGTCAAGAAGGGCGTTCTAGATACAGTAAGTAACATACATAATTTGTGTGATAAAAGCAAAGCAAACTGCATGTTTAGAACGAAGTGCAAAAAGCATCTAATATAAAAGTCAGAGGCAAGCGCTTGAAAATATTGAACAGTTGTATGTTTACTTGCATTATGCGGTGGCAAACAACACTTTAATATTAAAGGCGCCCTGACGTGACATCTGAATGCTTTCAATTTCTCTCTTTTGCGCTCTTTATAACTGTTTCCTTTTCCATAGTGGTTGACATTGGAGGATGCCAAGCATGGTTTGCTGCACGTGCGTCTGCAATGGTATAAGCTGACCGCCGATCCAAGTGATCTGCAAGGCGCACTCTTGGAGACCAAATTGCTGCGCGTGACATCTTTGAGCTCGGCGCTGTTGACGGTCTTCATCGATTCGGCCAAGAATCTGAAGGTGCGCATAAATAAAAAGTAAACCTAAAATAAAAATTTATATTTTCATTATCATGATAGCAAGCAAGAACACACTCGAAGCCAGATCCCTATTTAGTCTGTTCGTTGGGCAAACAGAAGCAACAAACGGCTATGATTATGCGCGATGATTCGCCCGTTTGGGAGCAAGGCTTCACCTTCCTGGTGAACAATCCGGACAACGATACGCTAAACATAAAGATTTTCGATCAGAAGACAGGCAATGAGATCGGTCAGTTCGTTTATGTGCTGAGCGCTCTGCTCAAGTCGCACAACATGGAGGTCATACAGCAGCCCTTCCAAATACAAAAGTCCGGACCGGAATCGAAATTGTACATGTCGTTATCATTGCGCATGCTGAAGGCTGCCGAGATAAGCAAGGAGGGCGATACTCTGGAACAAGCAACGGCGGCCGGCCTAACACGCTCAAGTTCAGTGAAGACCGAACTTGGCTCAGTGAAGGTGATGCATGCGCTCTTTAATGCGTGATGAAAATGTTAATTGAATATTTTATAACCTGCAGGATCTACAATTGCAAACCCAAAGCAGTCGGATTTCCACCAACACCGAAACACCAATCGCCGAAGAGGAGCTGCCCACGAAAATCTCACCCTCCCTGTCTTCGTCCTCGCCGGGCGCAGAGCAGCCGTATGCCGCCGCTTTGGCCGGTGGTGATGCCATAAGCAATGGCGCATCGCTGCTAACGCATCGCTTCCCGGACACGACGGCCAGCGCCGGCGAGCACAGGCTCGGTCGCATACAACTCACGGTACGCTACAGCGCACAACGTCAGAAACTTGATGTGACCATACATAAAATCATGCATATTCCGTTGCGTGATCCATCGAATATACCTGATCCTTATGTGAAATTATATTTGCTGCCCGGGCGCAGCAAAGAATCGAAACGCAAAACAAGCGTCATCAAGGATAATTGCAATCCCGTCTATGATGCAACATTCGAGTATCTTATCTCGGTTGCGGAATTAATGCAGTCGGAACTTGAGGTCACCGTCTGCACGCAGAAGGGCTTCTTATCGAGTGGCAGTCCAATTATTGGCATGGTAAGTGATGAAGCAAGAAATCAACCCTTGTTGTGCTCTACTACCTACCTGAATGATGAATTTGCCAACGTTTCCAAAACTAAGTACACCCATGTTACATAGACACACAGCACACATAAAACAATTATGCTTTGACTTTGTTTCAGCTAACACAAACTGGCGTATGTGTTGCGCGCGTCAATGTAACATTGGCGTATACTATATTAGGATTAATGATATGTTGAGAGCTAAGCAACATTTGCTGTCCCTTTTTATATCTTTTTGCTTGAATTTTACAATTCTCATGCACATTTTCACTTGTGCATTGAAATAAATACAAAATGCAATGGCATACATTCGTTCTTGCTTCGGCAGAACATATACTAAAATTGGAACGATACAGAGAAGATTAGCATGGCCCCTGCGCAAGGATGACACGCAAAATCGTGAAGCGTTCCACATTTTTTGTTTATATTGCTTATCAAATAAATACATAATATTTTTTTTATTTTTAACTTTTATTTGCAGCTGAAAATTCCACTGAACGATAGCGAAATTACCTCTTCCGGTTTGAACACTTGGTTTGACTTGCAACCGGAAATGAAACATGATTAAATTCTAATCAAAACGCATGAGCTATACTTATATATTATATAATTTGCACAATTGCAGACTTTAACTATTTATTCTTATGTGTAATAATTAAAAAAAAAAACCCAAAATTATGATAACAATTTGAATATTTTCTATTGTGTAAACTAATTGAAGAATCAATCTACTGTGAAACTCTTTGTAGCTCTGTGCCTATTTTACTGAAACGAACAAAATGTGTTTTTAAATAAATAAACTGTCTCTATCTTTGTAGTAAAGCATGTGTTCTTTTTTTCATTACAATTGACTTTTCAAATCAAATTGCATACTAGTAAAAATGAAATACTTGAGATAAAATTTACGACGACAAAAGGGGTCTAAATTTAAAGAAAAAAACCTCACGAAATTTTTTACTGGCTCAACTTTCAATTTAAAATTCGACGCAGATTAAAACATAAAAAATATATAATTGTTCGTGTTTGACTTCGTTTTTTTCAGATTAAGGTTTCAATACTGAATAAAGAAGATCGTATGGAATTAAATAGATTGACTTATTACCCAAGCCATCTAGATTTAACGGCAACGGGACATTTGTACATGTCCAAATATTGTATACATATCTTTTATTTTACATTTCATTTGAATATTTTGAAAAACTGAAAACAGAGAGCCAATGAAATGACTCATTGATTAGAATTTTAAAATGATTTAATAAGTAAAAAATTCGTTTTAAAAATAAGTTTGTTGTTACTTTTTCAAACATATGAAAAAAACAATTTTTTCTTTCACAAAATTCAATGATGGTTTTTTTTAAAGGTTTTACTTTAATTTTAAGAATGACCAATATGGCACTTGTGCTAAAAAAAAGTGTACGAATTAATAAATTAAATTTTATAATATTCTATTTATTAAAACGAGCATCACAACATTAAACGTGTCTTATATGTAGTACCCTGACCCCCTTTAGAATCGTTGCACTGCTAACGACATGCTTGGTTATGTTAATACGCTGTTAAAAAATAACATAGCAGCACAGCAGGAAAGTTAAGAGCACCCTGTTGAAACCAATGCTCTGTTAAGTTTTCGTTCACAGCAGCAAACGTTTTACAATTCCCAAGTTACTTTTCGAAAATATTTGACTATAAATACAAAATGAAATGGCATACATTCGTTCTTGCTTCGGCAGAACATATACTAAAATTGGAACGATACAGAGAAGATTAGCATGGCCCCTGCGCAAGGATGACACGCAAAATCGTGAAGCGTTCCACATTTTTTGGCACTCCTCTGCTCAGCTTATCATTAACAACGACAAAAAATGTACTAACAATTTTATTGTTTATCAAAAAAATTTAAATAACACAACTTAGTATCGTTTTTGTTTTGTTTTTGGTTTTATTTGCCATATAAATCATTTTTACATGCATAAGTTGTTTGGTATGTTTAATTAAATATTTATAAATATTGTATTTTTTTGTATTCTTTCACTTCGTTTTATGTTGTTTATGTACGCATTGCTTAAATATTAGTTTCAT
>JBAMBP010001698.1:0-79098 GCA_037044515.1 Phortica magna
ATCTAATACATGTAATCATTTATTACGGCTAACAAATTAAACCAATTTCCATGCATTTTCCGAAAATTTCTAATGAATAAATAGAAAACAACAAAAAATAAAATCAATGCCGCAAGCAACAGTCATAGCTCCCCAGTGGCTTCTTTCTATGCCAGCGGCGTTATGCCATGGAAAGGTGTCATTTTTCACCTAAAGAAAAGAGCATAGAAAACGGGCCAAACCTTTTCGAGTCGACTGTCAAAAAATAAACTAAACATTTAAAATGAACGCAAATTTTAGACATTCGTCAGGGAACATGTCTACAAAAAAATATATAAATAAATAAATAAAAAATTTGGATTTATAAAACCCACGAGATTTGAGTATTTCGTACTTTTTTTTTATCACACCTCGCACACATGCACACACATGTTCAGATGCGCAGACAGATTTCTTTCGACAAATCAACGATTACATTTTTGGGTGCCGTTCGCCTAAAGACACCTTGAATAACGAATTGAAAAGCGTTTGTCATGTGTGCGTGTGCGTATGTATGTGTGTGTGTGTGCGTGTGTGTGCGCGTTCACTCGTAGTGATTCAAATGTACCGGTAGATTTTCAATTTCGTTACTATTGCATACTTCTTAGGGCGCTTTGCAATACATTTGCGTGTGTGTGTGTGTGTGTGTGTGTGTGTTCTGTTTTGCTGTGAATTTTTATGTTCACGTGCACAAATGCAAACAATCAAATACAAAGTGAGAACAGCAGCTTCAATAACACAAATAACATTAACGTCGATAACGACATTTCGTTGAAACAGTTTGCATTTGAGTATAAATTATGCCTTTTGACTTTTGTGTGCTGCATGCCTATGTGTATACATCGATGTAAGCCCATTTTCCTCTGTCTGTATGTGTGTGTGTGTGTTGGGAAACATTGAGTGCACGAAACTATGTATGTATGTATGGCATGTATGTGCGACAATGATATTAGCTGAAAGCACTTGTAGGCAACACAAGTTGTATCGTTAGTCGTCGCCTTCACTTCAGAGTACCGTAATATTTGTGTAGCTATTTTACATGTCACTCAACGGTTTCCAAAGTTCATGTGGGCGTGCGTGCGTCTGTGTGTGTGTATGTGTGTTGGTTGGCTATTTTGTGACTCACCTGCATAAATTTACAGTTAACAATGCTCAGAGACTCGAGCGTATCGCGTACATTCCACAAACTGTTATCCTTTAGCGTTTCGAGATACGAATGCGTAAATTGCAAATGACGTATGTGTGCGCCTGTCTGAAAGACATCCTGCGAAAGCGATGTCACCGAACGATCAAAGTCATAGATCGAAAGTGAATGTATGGGCGATGATATGTGCTCAAGCGTTGTGCGCAATGATATTGCAGTCGTGCCGGGACATTCCAAAAATATGCCTAAAATATTACCAAAGAAGACAAGAAATTTAAGAAAAACGTTATGTTATGCTATATTAATGTCTACTAGACAATTGTACAAATTTAAAACACACAAAGTAATGTTGGTTTTATGCTTTCCTAAGACAACAAATTCAATTTTAGCATTTAAAAAATAAAATCATTGAAAATTTCAACTATGCCATTTAAATGCAAAAAAGCGCATTCACAAGCATAGAATTCACTGTGAATGTCCGTTTTGATCATTTCAGTAATGCAGCCCTGTCTACATTAACCACAACATTGTCGTATTTTCTAAATGAAAATTGAATTTAAAACCTCAAAAGTTTCTCAGTTTATTTCCTATATTACCGCAGTGCTTAATAAATTAAAGATTGTCGGTTATATATATATATTTATCTGCAGAAAACTTACCATCTTCGAACTTATAACACGGACAGGCGGAATTTTCATCGAAGCTCGGGCATTCAAGGTTGCTGGAAATGCCAACGGTAGAATCGGCAATTTCTAAGTTTATATTGTTGTTGCCGCTGCCTGCGGTGACGCCGTTGCTTATCGTTTGAAGTGAGCGCGCAGCTCGGCTGCCAATGAGCTCAGTTGATGTTTGCTGGTGCTGCTGCTCATGCTGTTGCCGCCGCTGTCGTTGTTTTTGTTGTACAAGAGTTGACAACTCTATATTGAATGATTGCGATGACGTCGACGGCGACGGTGACAGCGACGGCGACGCTGATGGTGACAGCGACAGCAACAAAGACGACGATGTGGTTGGTGTCGATGATGATGCTGCCGATGGGAGAGCTTTTATTGTTGTTTTTGTTGTTGTTGCCGCCGATGCTGTCAGACAAATGCAGACAAGCAGCCAAGGCAACAATTGTTGTTGTTGTTTCTTTGTTTGCTTAATATAACTTCTGTGTTGGGCCTCTGATCGTTGTTGTTGTTGCTGTTGTTGTTGTCGTTGGTGCTGCGGCGGCTGTGGCGGCTGCACTTGTCGCTGTCGCTGTTGTTGTCGTTGTTGTTGTTGTTGCTGTTTTTTCTGCTGGTTATAATAAACTAACGATACATTTTGTTTGTGTTGCCAACGACACTTCTGCTGCTGTTTTTGCTCGTGCTCTTGCTCTTGCTGTTGTTGTTGTTGTTGTTGTTTGTGTCGTCTGTTATGCCTACAAGTTGGGTCATTCCGTCCGGCGTTGATTTGCTTATCGCTTTGCGAATTCATTGACATTTTTGAGTTGTCGTTGTTGTTGTTGTTGTTTCATAAGTTATTTCTTCCAGTTAAAAATCATCAACTTCCGCAGTCTTGTTGCGCTTTTTGTTGTTGTTGCTGTTGTTGTTGTTGTTGTTGGCGGCGGTTTTGTTGTTGCGGCTTTGCTGTTATTGACAATTGTTGTTGCCGTTATTGCTTTTGCCGCTGGTCCTAAGTAACTTTTAGGCCAACATTGACATGTTCTTGCAGTTATTATAGTTTTTGGTTCTTCAAAGTTTCCCTTTGTTCTCGCATCACTCCATCACTCAAGTGCTTTCAATGAGTTTTCTGACGCTTTATTTACCATTTTCAAAACCATAAAACTGAAATACAAATAATGAAAAAATTAAATCTTTACATTACTACAGCAAGGAAAAGTATAGCAAATTTTATCAGAGACTTTTAAGTTATAAAATAAGATACATCATAAAGTATGCCAAAGGTTTGCATTTTTGTTTTTTTTTTCTGGCAGAGGTTTTTTTCTTTACATATGACTTGACGACAAACTACGCGACAAATGCAATATGCAATACATTATATAGTAGTATACAAAGAGTATAAAATTTATGAATTCTCATTTCGTCATTTTAACTTTTTTTTGTCGCTTCTCAACAACAAACTGGAAACTCATGATTAATAAAAAAAAAAAATAAAAAAAAAAATACCAAAAAAAAAATCAAGTTTTGAAAAGCACCGTGTAAATGCCAAAGTTAAATTTTTCTTGTTTTTAATTTGATTTATGTTAACATTTGTTTAATTAAAAATTCAATCGGTTTCTATAGATTTTTTTTTCTTTTGTTTTTTGTTTCTGTTTTGATTACCCATTATTTTATAGGTATCGTTAGTTTATTATAACCAGCAGAAAAAACAGCAACAACAACAACAACGACAACAACAGCGACAGCGACAAGTGCAGCCGCCACAGCCGCCGCAGCACCAACGACAACAACAACAGCAACAACAACAACGATCAGAGGCCCAACACAGAAGTTATATTAAGCAAACAAAGAAACAACAACAACAATTGTTGCCTTGGCTGCTTGTCTGCATTTGTCTGACAGCATCGGCGGCAACAACAACAAAAACAACAATAAAAGCTCTCCCATCGGCAGCATCATCATCGACACCAACCACATCGTCGTCTTTGTTGCTGTCGCTGTCACCATCAGCGTCGCCGTCGCTGTCACCGTCGCCGTCGACGTCATCGCAATCATTCAATATAGAGTTGTCAACTCTTGTACAACAAAAACAACGACAGCGGCGGCAACAGCATGAGCAGCAGCACCAGCAAACATCAACTGAGCTCATTGGCAGCCGAGCTGCGCGCTCACTTCAAACGATAAGCAACGGCGTCACCGCAGGCAGCGGCAACAACAATATAAACTTAGAAATTGCCGATTCTACCGTTGGCATTTCCAGCAACCTTGAATGCCCGAGCTTCGATGAAAATTCCGCCTGTCCGTGTTATAAGTTCGAAGATGGTAAGTTTTCTGCAGATAAATATATATATATAACCGACAATCTTTAATTTATTAAGCACTGCGGTAATATAGGAAATAAACTGAGAAACTTTTGAGGTTTTAAATTCAATTTTCATTTAGAAAATACGACAATGTTGTGGTTAATGTAGACAGGGCTGCATTACTGAAATGATCAAAACGGACATTCACAGTGAATTCTATGCTTGTGAATGCGCTTTTTTGCATTTAAATGGCATAGTTGAAATTTTCAATGATTTTATTTTTTAAATGCTAAAATTGAATTTGTTGTCTTAGGAAAGCATAAAACCAACATTACTTTGTGTGTTTTAAATTTGTACAATTGTCTAGTAGACATTAATATAGCATAACATAACGTTTTTCTTAAATTTCTTGTCTTCTTTGGTAATATTTTAGGCATATTTTTGGAATGTCCCGGCACGACTGCAATATCATTGCGCACAACGCTTGAGCACATATCATCGCCCATACATTCACTTTCGATCTATGACTTTGATCGTTCGGTGACATCGCTTTCGCAGGATGTCTTTCAGACAGGCGCACACATACGTCATTTGCAATTTACGCATTCGTATCTCGAAACGCTAAAGGATAACAGTTTGTGGAATGTACGCGATACGCTCGAGTCTCTGAGCATTGTTAACTGTAAATTTATGCAGGTGAGTCACAAAATAGCCAACCAACACACATACACACACACAGACGCACGCACGCCCACATGAACTTTGGAAACCGTTGAGTGACATGTAAAATAGCTACACAAATATTACGGTACTCTGAAGTGAAGGCGACGACTAACGATACAACTTGTGTTGCCTACAAGTGCTTTCAGCTAATATCATTGTCGCACATACATGCCATACATACATACATAGTTTCGTGCACTCAATGTTTCCCAACACACACACACACATACAGACAGAGGAAAATGGGCTTACATCGATGTATACACATAGGCATGCAGCACACAAAAGTCAAAAGGCATAATTTATACTCAAATGCAAACTGTTTCAACGAAATGTCGTTATCGACGTTAATGTTATTTGTGTTATTGAAGCTGCTGTTCTCACTTTGTATTTGATTGTTTGCATTTGTGCACGTGAACATAAAAATTCACAGCAAAACAGAACACACACACACACACACACACACACACGCAAATGTATTGCAAAGCGCCCTAAGAAGTATGCAATAGTAACGAAATTGAAAATCTACCGGTACATTTGAATCACTACGAGTGAACGCGCACACACACGCACACACACACACATACATACGCACACGCACACATGACAAACGCTTTTCAATTCGTTATTCAAGGTGTCTTTAGGCGAACGGCACCCAAAAATGTAACGTTGATTTGTCGAAAGAAATCTGTATACATGTGAACATGTGTGTGCATGTGTGCGAGGTGTGATAAAAAAAAAGTACGAAATACTCAAATCTCGTGGGTTTTATAAATCCAAATTTTTTATTTATTTATTTATATATTTTTTTGTAGACATGTTCCCTAACGAATGTTAAAATTTGCGTTCATTTTAAATGTTTAGTTTATTTTTTGACAGTCGACTCGAAAAGGTTTGGCCCGTTTTTCTATGCTCTTTTCTTTAGGTGAAAAATGACACCTTTCCATGGCATAACGCCGCTGGCATAGAAAGAAGCCACTGGGGAGCTATGACTGTTGCTTGCGGCATTGATTTTATTTTTTGTTGTTTTCTATTTATTCATTAGAAATTTTCGGAAAATGCATGGAAATTGGTTTAATTTGTTAGCCGTAATAAATGATTACATGTATTAGATTTCAAAACGTTTATATTATCAATTAAATTTACACCATAACAGTTAAATGTAATTAAAGAGGCTCAAATGCACACTAATCACCGCATTCACTTACATATAATTACTTTCTAATAATTCACAAATCTCTCTATGCATTTATGATAACGCTACAAAAACA
Organism: Phortica magna; assembly: GCA_037044515.1. Classification (NCBI taxonomy): domain Eukaryota; kingdom Metazoa; phylum Arthropoda; class Insecta; order Diptera; family Drosophilidae; genus Phortica; species Phortica magna. The sequence continues at coordinate 6,107 of JBAMBP010001698.1, forward strand.
ACAACAACAACAACAACAACAAAGTTCAGCATTGACATTTGCATAAACACACTAAAAGCTGTTGTATGTTAACAGCAAAAAGTTGCATAACTAAAAAAACAAACAAAAACAAAAACAACAAAAAAAAAATGCAAAAAAAATCAGTTACAATTACGATTAGTAGAAAGAGAGGTAAAAACCGTTATGTCATTGAGCAGACTAACGCATTTAAGCACTTACCACAGTGCCCAGTTGAACTTGCATGCTCTCCCACATGCTTTCCCTTGCCCTTGCCCCTTCTCGCTCGCACTCGCTTGCACTGCTGGTGCTGTGTTAACTTTTAATGGGTCAGTATGAAACTATAGTTATATACCACTTAGTTATGGTTGGAAAACATTAGGCGACGCGGTGCCAATCGCAAATAAATTCAATTAAAATTTTCTCTCATTTAAAGTTAGCAAAAGAAACAAATTTGTAAGTGGTGGGCAAGTGATTCAATGTGCACTGTGATAAGTGATAATTGAAAAAGTTGATGAAAGTTTAAACGCTATGGCGCTGTTTTCAACTTTAAACGTGCTTTTAATTGATGACAATCGACCCGAACCGAACGACTGAAAAACTACGAATTATTAAAAAAAAAAAAAAAAATGCGAAAAAAAAAATTGTTGTATGCTTTTAGGCTTACCTTTTAATGACGCTTATTTAGAATATTATGAACGAGGCGTGTAGAGACCACGACGTTCGGTCCCAAAACACAAATGTCCATTGTCCTGCAAATATGATAAAAGTTTATTATGCTGTCATTATGTTGGCTATTAAAACCATTTGCTCTAACAAATGGTACGGCATTTGGTATGCAAGCATGAGGAGCATCAGCGCATCAGCGCTACGCAAAATTGGTTGTGAGGATACATTGGCACAATCAAAGCAGAAGAAGCAGACAATTTAATTAGCGGCCATCGAAACGAAACTCAACGCGCCAAAAGATGAAAATGGCTTTGTAAGCCATTAAGTTTTGAAAAAAAAACCAAAACAAAATGTAAAATGGGTTAAGGCAAAAAGTGTGCAGAGTGTATTGCATGGCGTGGTGGCAAGAAACAACAACGGAAGCGATAAATAAGCCAAATAAAATACAAGTAAACAAATAACAACAATGCCAAAACGTATAAATGAACGAAAAGTAATTTGCCTACGCCGAAAAGGCGCAAAACAAAACAACAACAAACAAATGAATGAAAGAACGAATGAGCAAACCAACGACTGAACGAACGAATGAATGAGTGAATGAGTGAGAAGGACGTGTTTCTATCGCCTTTTTTATTATTGCGCGAAGACACAAAACTGTCGGTGGTGCCATGTTGTTGTTGATTGCCGAACGGGGTGTGTGCTGAACTGCGTTGAACTGTGCCGTTGTACTGAACTGAACTGAATTGAACTGTGTTAGCATATTACAGCAATGTCAAGGTATAAATAAACAAGGAGACGACAGAGGAAAATAATTGCTCACAATAAAATAATTTTCAATGCCAGCCAGCATCAGCAACACTTCTGTATGTAACCGCAAAACTTTGCTGTACGGCATACACATGGTGTGTGTGTGTGTGTGTGTGGGTGGTAGTGTAAGTATGCGTATGCGTGTAAATGTGCTTATATTGGTGGCAAGGGCTCATTGTCAGACCACGAAATTGAGCTACATCAATACTAAATCAAGTCCAATTACGTAAATTTTCAGTTGGCTTACTGTTCTGTTTTATGTTGGTTTAAGGCATAAAGAGGCATTGTGTAAGTAAGGAGTGGCAAGACATAAGGACAATGCAACTTGAAGCCAAGAGCTCAGGTGCCGAAATTGAAGCTGAGGTTATCGTAGCAGCACACACACACATACCAACATACATATGTATGTACATATAAATAATTTATTTATATTCCAAAAGAAGCGCGAAAAGGTTTAATGAAAAACAAAAAAAAAAAAAAAGAAAAATAACGGCAAAGAAAGAAAGGGTCATGCAAAGTATTCAACATTCTCTTCAATTTTTCTGTTAAAGATTATACATACATACATAAGTGCCCAACGCGAAAAAGTCACATGCTCCGTCGCTTCTCTTTGCAGCGAGCGTGGCATGTGCTGTGCATGGCGTAGTGCGGCCGTGTTAGTGACAATGGAAATTAGAAGAAGCCGACAAAAGAAGTCAGCAATCGATTTCCCATTGGGCATGTGCATGCATATACATTTTTTATGGCGTCTGCCTCGCTTAACTCTGGCAAATATAAACGTCATGATGAAGCCGCTCGCCAGGTTGGCATTGCCCGAATGGCACTCAGGGACAAATGGCAGAGCGACTAAACGTGCCAAAGGCGTTCACTGTTGACATCTTCGATACGTTAGAATTTCTGCTGATGCACTGGTGCGCGTTGAACCTCTCTCGCCGGCGTACGGCATACGGCATACGGCGTACATGTATAATTATTAGCGAGACCTGTAAGTCACACACACGACGACTAAGAGTTAATAGCAAAAGCAAAAAAAAAAAAAAAAAACAGGAAAAACAACTTACGAATTTTGAAATTTGCCAACGAGTAGTTTTCGGCCACAACACGCCACGGCACGGCACGGCACTAATGCGTCGTGTTTTGTCTGATCACGCGCTTGGGCGTTGTCAGTGGCCGCGTGGGTGGCGCAACGGGCGCTAACGGCACTACATATATGCCACGTATATTACTTACTGCATTTGCAGTCACGCACGCACTTGTACGCACGTTCGTGTCACTATTTCTTCTGCTACTTGGGCTCTAATGGTGTCGACAGCGCTGCTCTTTATAACTATAACTATAATGGAAACAAGTGAGCGCATTAATCGGGAAACCCCCGCACAGACATATGTATATGTATGTATGGCACATAATAACAGTTGTTTTGCAGTCTTTGTAGTTTGATTTTTTGCTAAGTAAAATGCGCGTTAAATGCGCAAAACAAAAGATTTAATATTATAAAACATTTCAAAAATCGCTAAAGTTGAATTTCAGCTAAAAGTTGTCTGTCTCGCTCTAGCTCACACGCGCTTTCGCTCACTCTACTGGACAACAAGCAACAAAGACCACTGACCAACACAGCTAAAAAAGGACGTGACTTAGTTGATTTACCTAACCCTACCCCCTTTTCACTCGACCGCTCTATCTTCTTTGAAGCACACACACATATACATATATACATGCTAAAACACACTTTGTGGGTGTGTACTTATTTGTTCATGTGTAAAAGGTAAATTTTAATCTGATTAAGACCAAAGTTGCCTTGTGGGTCTGTGGGGCTGTGGGGCTGTGGGGCTGTGGGTCTGTGGGCAACGTTTCAGCTCCATGACCTAATTTCGATTGTTGCTGTTGTTGTTGTAATGTACTTCACAAATGCCGAATTGAACTGTTGCCTTTTGAAATGTCTGCATATGTTGTTATATTGTAAATAGTTGTTGTTGAAACAGTTCGCTTTTGTGCATTACCTTGTATTGTTCTTCTTAGCTTCAATAAATGAATGAATACTTTATGTTGTTAAACACTTGCGGTTCTCATGCATAATGCCCAACTGCAGTCTACAGACGAAATACAAAATTATGCGTTTCAATAAACTTTAATAAAACAACAACAATAAAAGATACATTTCGTTATAATCTCAAATATGCATAAGCGCATGCCACAAGCTTTTTAAAGACTTGTAGACTTGAACCTTAAACTTTTACCCATTTTCAAGCATAATGAAAAAAAAAAATCAATTGAATTGAAATAAAACAAAAATTAATTGTTGAAAACTTTTCTATAAAGAATTGTTTTCTTACTGCAAAAATAAAAAAATAAAATGCAATGAAAAGAAAAGCAATGAAAACAAAAGACGCATTCAGGCGTTCATATCGCAACTGATATGCTAATTAGTATAAAAAGCGCACTGCGCGACGACGAGCACAACAAACCCGATTTGTGTATCGCCTAGCAAATATTACTTCTCAAAAAGTCTCATTTGTGCCTCAACTCATTTACTGCCATGTCCAAGTTGACGCTGTGTCTCGCACTCTTCGCCCTGTGCGCCGTCGCCAGTGTGCTGGCCGAGAGCGATCGTCCTTGCCGTGGCCGCTGCGACGTGAAGCTGGCCAGCCGCACGGTCTGTGCGCGTGACCGACGCACAAACACGTGCCGTAAGTTGCGCGCCTGCCGGCTGCGCGAGGAGAACTGCCGCCGGTCCGACTTGGGTCTGTCGTTGCTCCGGGAGGTGGGCAGCGACCGTTGCCGGCTGATAAGCGGCGCCAGGGGCACGGCGAAGTGCGTGCGCCGTGACATCATCGATGAGTTGAGCGGCGCCAAACGGCTGCGTGACTGCCGCAATCGTTTATGCAAGGACGATGATGTCTCCAAGTGCTGGAAGACAAAGGATCGCCGCTGCGCTTTGCTAACCCGATGTGAGGCACAGCGTAGGAATTGCCGACGCGGCTCGGCCAATGGTGAGCATGAGTCTGGTGTGAAATTCACTTAACACACTCAAACCAAAAAAAAATATGCTTTGTCGATACAGCACTGATTAGAACCAGAAGCGCACGCTGCCGCGGCCTCAAGCGTGGCGACGAATTGACCAGTTGCCGCAGCATACTGGAGGACTGAGCGTCTACGATTGTCGAACGGCACAACCCATGAACTGACACACTAAAAACAATTTTTTTTTATTTTTTTTTTTCATTTCAGCTAAGCAAATAATTACAATAAATAATTAACCAAAAAACAACTACAAAAAAAATACAAAACAATTATTTTTTTTATATTTAACGCTTAAGGAAATTATGTGTTTCAGTGTTGGTCAACGCGTCGCTTCCTTTGGCACAAGTGTGCTTTACATAATTGAATGTACAAGTTATTTTAAAAATCGTGCAAAGTTTTCTGCTCTACCTGTGCGCCCCCCTTCTATGTCTGTCCAAAAGTGCCAAAGAAGTTTTATTGTTTTCACGTATAGGATCCTTTTCAGCAACGTTCAATAACGGTCATAAATATTCTACAAACGGAAAGGCGAAAATTGTCTGTGCAACAACAAAAACAACAAATGTCCATACAAAAGTTTAATAAATAACAAGACAATGTTAACTTCGACTGTGCTATGCTGTGCTGCGCTGTGCTGTGCTGAAGAAAGGATACGCTTCACGCATCCTTTTTTAAATAAACTGTTCATAAATATCAACGCTTATTTTTATAACCAAGCAGGATTTTTTTTTTTTGCTTGGCGCCGTTCATTTTTCTCGCTTTATCTCAACATAACACATAGCAATTTTACAATAATTTTGCTCATATGGTTCCCCAGGTATACATGGCATACATAAGTGTATCGCTGATTTTAGTGAATTTCGCACAAACGCCATGGTTGGTGCCGACATGAGCTTTGTGGTTATTTCCGGTGCCGCCTCCTTGATATGTATGTACAAACTTTATGACAACGCAATATACAATACTCATGCACACATACATACATATTGTAGTGTGGCATAGCATAAAAATAGAATGCAATAAATTTTTCAAGTCAGTACATTAATTAAAAAGGATTACTTTTCTCAGCGCTGCCAATGTATGTTTGTAGTATCGCACACTTGTACAGATCACAAACTTACATACATACTTGATGTATGCCGCAGTCATGCTTACAGTCGCAGTCGCAGTCACAGTCACAGTCGCATTCGATAGCAGCATCAACAACAGCAACAGCAGGCAGCAGGCGCAATGGGCAACACTGGCAAGTAACATAGCATTCGTCGCCATGTTGTAGCGTCATGTACATAACATGTTTTATTTTCGACGTTGTTAAGCCTTTTGCAAAGCTGCTCAAAGCGCAAGTAGGTCAGTCTGACGATTGGCAAGTTGCTTGGTCTTTCGATAACGATTATCGAAGTTTTATATTTGGTCACTGGCATGACAAGCCTTGCTTAGCGTAAAAGCGTACATGCTTAGGACATATGTATGCAGTATAGTAGTAGTTACAACTGTCTTAACTTGAGTTTTGCATAAACATATACTTTGCCGCCGGCAGACATTTTTTATTTCATTTGCTTTGTTATTGTAATTTTGAAAATAAAAAAAATTACATTTGCAACACATGCTATCGTATTTACGACAGTTGCAAGAGCTACTGAGTACCCTAGAAATAAATCAGCGCAATTTCAACTCGACCAATTTCATAAAGTATTTGTGTGTGCACGCGTACGTGTGTGCATTCTTCACTGTGTGTGTGCGTGTGTGTGTGTTTGTTTGTTTGTGCAGTTTTGTTTGTTTCTGTGCAAGTTTGTGTATATATATATATATGTATGTATATGTGTGTGTGTGTGAAAATGCTTTCAAAAATTTTCTTTACCGCGGACGTGTTTTGTTCGAACGCAGGATGCTTGCTGCATCCTGCATCACTATACTCTCGTTTACATGGTGTGAATGATATAATTTGTTTGCCACAATATTTGTACATACCTGAAAGCGTAAAGATAAACCGCAACAGATACATATGCACACAAATACTTAATCAGCATCGAAAGTGGAATCGATGTCCGTCTGCATATGCGTAAACATGTCGTTTATTACACTGCACGAATATTATTTAAAAAAAAATCGTCGACAACATGCTATTTATTTTGTTAGAATAATTATTCTATTAACGAAATGTCGGTTATATCCGACAATGTCAGTTTTTTGTCAGTTTATTGTCAGTTTATAATTATAATCTTCTTTGTCTGCCATATTTATCACTTGTAGCTGCCAACCCGTGCGCTCAGCTCAATGCGTAAGTTGACAGCGCTGGACTTTGACTACAATGAGATATCGAAAATCGATGACTACAGTTTTTACGGTCTGCGCCTATCGAAGCTGAACATGAAGGGCAATCGCCTGCAAGTTATACCACAACATGGTTTTGCCGGGCTCGAAGAAGCCATGCAGGAGATCGATCTGTCCGAGAATGCGCTACGCACATTTCCAATGCAGGCGCTACGAAAATTGGATCACTTGCGCATTTTGCGTCTATCGAGCAATAAAATCTCGACCTTCTTTGGCGACATACAGCTGGCCACGAACAATGTGTCGGCCATCACGGCATTGGCGGCCAATCTGCAATTGCCGTCGCTGGTCTTTCTGGATCTCAGCTCAAATCAATTTACGGAGATAATCGACGATTGCTTTCGCACCTTTCCGCAACTGAAGACGCTCTCATTCTACGCTAATCAGATTGAAATGGTGCAGGCGGAGGCGTTCAAGAGCCTACGTGAATTGATGTCGCTTGATATGTCACACAATCGCATAAAGACGCTCGATCCGAAGATCTTTGAACGCAACAAGCGGCTGCAGACGATCGATCTCAGCCACAATCACATACACACCATCGGCGGTGTGTTCTCGAATTTGCCGCAATTGCGTGAGATATTCTTGTCTGAGAACAATGTGCTCGAGTTGCCCGCCGATGCGTTTACCAACTCAACGAACGTCGATGTCATCTACCTTGAGTCAAACGCGATCGCACACATCGATCCGAATGTCTTCAGCACATTGATCAATCTCGATCACTTGTATCTGCGCTCGAACTTCATACCCTTAATACCGGTAACGCTCTTCGACAAGTGTACGCGTCTAACATCGCTGTCGCTGGACAACAATGAGATACAAGATCTGGAGATTGGCATGTTTCGTAAATTGGATCATCTGCGTGAGGTGCGCTTACATAACAATCGCATACGACGTGTGCGCAAGGGCGTCTTTGAGCCGCTCGCAGCGCTCCAAGAGCTACACATACAGAAGAATAAAATAGAGGATATTGAGCCGGGCGCGTTTCAAACGCTCGGCAACATGCAGCACATCAATCTGCAGGACAATCAATTGACTTTCCTTGAGGATATATTTCCCAATGGTCTCAATGAGAACTCATCATTGCTCTCCATACAACTTGAGGCGAATTATCTGCACAAAGTGCATGTACGCACATTTCGCCAGCAGTTGCGCATACAGATCATGTGGCTACGCGACAATGAGCTGACCAAAATCGAGCGTTCGATGTTCGCCGACACGGAGCTACTGAGTCGTCTCTATCTGAGCAAGAACAAAATACGTGAGATCGAAAAGGATACCTTTGGCAACTTGTTGCAACTCAAGTTTCTCGACATGAGCAGCAATTGTCTGCGGCAGCTACGACGCGACAATTTTGCGGCATTGCAGAGTCTTGAGGAGCTCAATCTCTCGTACAATCATATCGAGGCCATTGAGGGTTATAGCTTTAGTAAGCTGAAGCAGCTGCGCTCACTCGATCTCTCGCATAATCCGCTCACGCAGCTGACACGCGACTTTTTCATTGATGAGCTGGCACTGACGTTCCTCAACTTGCGCAATACATCGCTGCTCAGAATCGAAATGCACACATTTAAATCGTTGCAGAATCTCAACGAGCTCGACTTGGCACACAACAAACTAACGCCGTCGGATATACAAAAACTGGATGTGCCCAGTCTGCGCACACTGCACCTTTCGCACAACAACCTGAGCCATGTCGGCTTTGGTGGCATCAAGGCGGGCATGTTCGACAAACTGCGTTCGCTGCAGCATCTCGCCATGGACAATTGCAGTCTGACGCACATACCCGATCAGCTCTTCACCAAGAACACGAATCTGGTCAAGATCAATTTGTGCGACAATCAGCTCACTAAAATGAACCGCAACATATTCAACGGCCTCAACGTATTCAAGCAGTTGCGCCTGTGCCGCAATCAACTCGTCGACTTTCCGCACATCGCACTCAATAATCTCAGCACGCTGGAGACACTCGATCTGGCGCACAATCATCTCACCGCCATTGATTTCTTCAAGCTGAGCGGCACGATCAATTTGCGTCATCTCATACTGAAGGATAATAAAATCAATTCACTGAGCGGCTTCAATGCCGTCAATCTGACGCAGTTGGACAACATCGATCTCAGCGGCAACTCACTGCTCTCGCTGCCCGCGAATTTCTTGCGGCATTCTATCAATTTGCAACGCGTTGACTTATCCAACAATCGTTTTCTGCAGATACCGAGCTCCGCACTCTCCGACATTTCCATACCGCGGCTCTCGTGGTTCAATCTATCGGGCAATCCCATTAACAAAATCTACACTGTGAAAGAGGAACATTATCCTTATCTCAAAGAGCTGTACATCTGTCAGACGAATCTTTCGATCTTAACTTCCAAGGACTTTGAAGCCTTTCAGGCATTGCAGCACTTGCATCTCATCAACAATCGCATAACGCGTATCTCGCCCGGCGCTTTCAAGTCACTAACAAATCTGCTGACGCTCGACATCAGTGTCAACGAGCTAGAGATACTGCCCAAGGAGCGACTACAGGGTCTGCGACTGTTGCGTCAGCTGAATATATCGCATAACACACTGAAGGATCTGGAGGAATTCAGCGTCGAATTGGCGCAACTACAAACACTTGATCTGGCCTTTAATCAGCTCGATCGCATCTCGAAGAAGACCTTTCGCAACTTGCATGGCCTTGTCGAGCTCTATCTGATGGGCAATCGCATGACAGCGCTGTCGACAGACGCCTTCCGTTATCTACGCAAGCTGCATATACTCGACTTGCGTAAGAACTACTTCGAACTTGTGCCACTCGATCCGCTGCGGCCACTCGAAACGAACATCAAAATACTAAAGCTCGAAGGTGAGTATCTCAACTAAACGTCATTAAGCTTGTAACGACTGCAATTTTAATATGTCTTTGCACCAAACACAATTATCCTTTTTTTCTGCCATGCTTGTCGTAAACGCCACAAACATCCTTAACTGTTATCCACACAACAACAACAATGACAACCATCGTTACCGGTTAACGCACACACATGCAACACACACGATTACCGATTGTAAACAACCATTTGCATTGGCGGTACAGAAAATCCGCTTCATTGCAATTGCGATGCGCAGAATCTGTGGGAATGGCTAAGGGATCATCGCAAATGGACACTTTCGCCAACGGGCGAAAGCATTAATTATCTGAGGTGCGAACATCCAGCGGAGCTGCGTGGCAAAGTGTTTCGCCGCTTAGAGCCGCAGCAGTTTTGTGATGCGCCATTAATACCAAAAATTGCCATACAGGACATACAGCCGTATTCGGTTGTCGTGTCCTGGCAAAGTCGTGAGCATTTAGGACTGAGTGGCTTTGAAATTGTTTACCATGCGACAACCGATGCCATTAGTAACCGACTCAATACGCCGCTCATGTCCGATGGCTTCGGTAGGGATGCAGTCCGCGGTGCCGGCTTGGGCGTCACTTCAACCTTAACAGCGCCCATGGATGACGTAAGTATTATCATTTTACGTATATGAGCGTACTTAAATTTGTAACGATAATCATTTGTACGCGACATCAATAATTATCGACTTTGGTCGGTCAGTGAGAGAGGCGTTGTTAATTCGTTGCCTCGTTTAATGTTTGTGCTTTTATCATCAATCTCTCTGGCTTTAGATACATGGTAAACGTCTGAACCGCACTGCCAACTCGACCAAGCTGACGAAATTGAATCCTAATACGCGCTATCACATCTGTGTCATCGGCACCGGCAATTGGCTCTCGGAACTGATGGCCAACACACTGCAGAAAATAAACTACAACGAGTCCGCCTATCCGAACACGTTGACGACGTTGCTGCAGGACTACAAGCAACGGCAACAGCCGCAACAGACAACCGGTTATGCCGGCGATCAGCAACGACACACATTTGAGCTGCAGTTGGGAGAGGAGGCCGGCGGCAATGGCAGTAATGGACCCAATATGGCAAACGATGGCATTGGACAGCTGCAGAAACAGGCGCTCATTGAGAACACGATCATAACGGACAATGTACTACAGAAGGTGCTCAAGAATTCGCATATTTCGACCTGTACCGATGTGCAGACACTTGACTCAACGCCGAGTCTTATCACCGATGAGAACGGCTTGGCGAGCAATGGTCTCATACATTCGATATTGACGCGTCGTCTGGGCCTCATTGTCGGCTGTTGTCTGGGCATAATTGTCTTCATTATCATGATCTCGATACTGAGCTATGTGAAGCTTAAGAAACAACGCATTGAGACCGCCAAACGGCAGGCAGCAATGCCGCCCGAGTACATTTCCTATCGGCATTTCTCGATACCCAGCGAAGAGCTCATACGCACTGGCGCAGGTGGTGCAGGTGGTGGTGGTGGCGCTGGTGTTGTTGCTGGTGTTAGTGGCGCAATTGGCAACAGCGGTGGCATTGTAGGCAGTGCAGGCGTCGGTACCACCGCTGGTGGCAAGATCGGCACGAGCAGCGTGCATATGTCGAGCGTGCCAAGCGGCATAAGTGCGCACATCAGTGGCACCAGCCTGAGCACAAGCACTGCGACAACTGTCACCACGCCCGTTGGCAGCGGCATTATGGCTGTAATTAGCAAGGCTAGCAACAGTCCAACCTTGGGCCAAACGGCATCGTCTGCAACTGACAATTTTACAGCGACTAACGCAATGTCATTGTCGGACGCATCGTTAGAACTTTCGCCATCCTCGGCAGTGACAGCAAAGAAAAATGTCGTCGTCGTCAACCATAATCACAATCATCAAAGTCATCAGCATCATCAACATCCACATGCACATCCACACCAACATCCGCAATCACATGCACACGCCCATCAACAGCAACAACAACAACAGCAACAACAGCAGCAGCAGCAGCAGCTCAATGGCGGCATTCCCGGCTACATTGCAGCGGGTGTCGTTCTGAACAGCAGTCATCTGAATGTATGTTAGTTGCATTCATGTTTGTGTATTTCTCAAGCACTCTAAATGACCTGCTTTCACAACTACTGCTACTGCTGCCGCCTCCAGAAACTTGCCACGAACGCACCCCCCCAACAACAACAAGCAACTGTTAATAATCTCAATGCATTTCGCTGCTGTCAGTAACTGCCAGCACCACAAAGTGTTTGTCGTTTTCTTGCTGCGGCACGCATTGAGCAAATTCCTTACGCAAAGCGTGAAACAGTCTTGCCTGACAGTGCCCATTCGACTCGTCGTGGTACACATTTCCTTACATACCAATAGCATACAAAACGTCCTCCGAACCACCAATATACATCTTAAAAAAAAATACAAAAAAATACAAAAAAAAGACATTCTCACATCTCAAGAAATAAACGAGATGAGAATTAACTGCGGCCAAGCCGTAGTTTGAATACTCTTCCTTCACGCCGCAATTTTTAATACACTTTCTGACAAAGTTCTCTACTTCACAACATATCGCCCACCATTCCGTGAAATGGTAGTAAGATTTACGCACATTTATTCCTAAAACAGCAGACTATATTAAAGCGATAAAACCCCCTGCACAAGTCATTAAATTTTTAAGATCCTTTACTGGCGTTCACCAATACTGGCGATCCCAACCAGTGCCAGTTCAATTCCAAAGAATGTTCAGCACATTAGTATAAGAAAGATACGGCGTAAGTTTGAGTACCTTAGCTCATGAACTAAGCGGTAGGTTGCATGCAAAGACTATTGGAGTTAACTGTTAGAGTTTTTGGTGCTGAGCAGAAAAAATTCGGTTTATTTTTTTTGGTTTTGAGTGCTTCTGTTCCTTTAGTTATAACAGAATGACGTATGCAATACACTATTCACACAAGTGTAAAGAGTATATAAAAGAGAAAAAAAAATAAAAAACTTATATAGGACAGTTTTCGTACCATAGATTGTATGGTGGCTGGAAATATAAGCAATGATCAGATCAAATTTATCGCCAAGTTGAAAAGGTTCATGAACATGATTTGGAACTTAGCCTTTGATGCTGGTCATGAATATATACACTTTATATAATCGGAGATGCTTCCTTCTAGCTATTATATGTATGTATATAGTCGATCAAACTTACCCCACTGGTTACCGGGTATAAAAATGCGCATGCGATCAATCAGTGACAACAGTGACATAGCCACTTGCCACAAAGCAATGTTTACGAATTGACGAATTGACGAATAGATGAGAATACACTGAAAATGAGTCCATAAAACGAAAGTAGTTACAATATGCGTGAGAATTCGTTTTAAAGATATTAAAATCAAATAAAATTAACTTTAGGATACTTTTTTTTTTTTTGCAAAATGTTTTTAGTGTTAAGGAACCAAACTTTGTTTGAAACAGCGCGGTAAGAAAAATAAAATACAAAAATAAAAAATTTAATGAATACACTTAAACAAGAAAAAAACAACAAAAAAAAAAAAAATGAACAAAATAAGAAAATAAAATAAAATTGCAGTAATTAAGTGCGATGCTAAATAAAGCTAAGCGCCACGTAGCGTGAAGTCGTAAAAACCAAAGAGTGTTAAACAGATAGAGTGGAAAGCACTCTCACAGTTAGTTTCATTGATTCCAAACAGTACCAAGCAGAAAATCAGCGAACCATCATCGAAGCAAAAAGCAACACATAAAATTCCTTAGCTTACAATATATAAATGTTGTATGTCACAGCGTAACGCCGGCACACATAGCATATTGTATGCAATGGACTTATGTGCACTAACCTGCGCTATGGACATGATGCTTATGCTTTGGCACTGTTGGCAATCAATGAAATGCATGCAATTTGGTAAATATGAAGTTTACTAATTATTTCTTGTTTTTTTTTTTGAATTGCTAGCAAATGATTAACTCATTTCAATAATCAAATTCTAGATAATAATTAAATAAATGCCATAAATTTGGCACAAATGCAATGTAATACGATTTTTCATGCAAAAATATGTATTTTTTTTTTCAATTAACATGATACGCCGGTCAAACGACTTACCATGTAATATTAAATAAATAAATAAATAAAAAAAAAGCTTCCAAAAGGAACGAAGGAAAATCAAATAGCAACAATTCAATGAAAACAAATATTATTAACAAGAACAAGCTAACAAATGAAAATAGAAAAAATGAAGGTATGAAATTGATGAAGATAATATAAGATTTGCTATTTATAAGAGTAATTAGAAATTTGTAAAATGCAGCTTTTTTAAACTATTATATATAAAAATATAAACCATATATATATTTTTTTTTTATGTTTTTTTTTTTTTAACAATCAACTAACCAAAATATAAATAAATAAATTAATGAATAAACATTCACTTGCAGAAAGCATTCAAATATATAAAACTAAATGGAAAAACAAACTATGCTAAAAATTAAATAAATAAATAATTAGCTTTAGTCAAAATGTGCAATGAAAAAATCAAAACCAAATAAAAGTTAAAAAAAAAGAAGAGGAAAGAACAAATCTAGCGAAAATGTCATACAATTAGTGAACAATGTAAGAAATGCGAACAAAAAAATTGCACAAGAGTTCAAAGAAAAAAAAAAGAAAAACAAACAACAAGTGCACACACAAGAACAACTAACCAGCACAATTGGGGCTACATCGATAAATGAGCGATGCCCCACGCCGCAAAGTAAGTGCACAATGAAACCACACAATCGCTCAATGGTCTAGAACAGCTTTCGTTCTCGTTCGAAATTCCATCGTTTCTGCCATCACTTATGCCAAGGAACAATGGCGTTTGGTGGGCCAAAAGGGCTGCAGTGCTCGAAAGTGCCAAGTAAATGCAAAACCGAATATTAATGTGAGCGATCTCTGTATTTTTTTTTTTTTTAATAATATACACTCTGACAACATGCTAAACGATATGTTACTGAACAGCAACTAAAATTTTAAGGAAATACCGCAATTTATATTTACTTTTATTTTTTTTTCATTTGTATTGGCGGCGTTACAAATGTGGTTGGGTGGTTTATACTTTTTTCAAAGGTACCAAATAGTATGTTTCTAAGTCATATAGGCTGCATTGGGCGTATGATTAATAGAGAATATATAAGCATAAGGTTTTTTTGTCTAGTATAATATAATTAAAATTTTATAAAAATATTTATTTATTTAATTAATTTTCATATATATTTTCGCCACTTGAGTTGTTTGAGCTAAAGCATTTCCTAGGGTTTGTGTAAGTCGGCGCCATAGAAGACAGAGGCGTGGCAGAAATAGCTTGAGTACACGCGCTAAATCTCATATCTAAAGTGCTATTGGTCGCACAAACATGGCTCAATAGATTTCCCCATGCCCGTATTGTAAATTTTATGGGGTCACTTGCCGCCCTTGCGTACATGAGGTCTTTGCACAAAAGTTTTCATACAACTGTCACACAAACACAAATGGCATAACAAAGTAAAACAAAAAAAAAAAGAAAAAAAAAAGAAAATAAAAAAATAAATAAAAGAAAAATGAAGTTATAAAGGCTATTTATAAAATAAAGTAACAACTGAACAAATATTCACTCATAAAATTTGCATTCAATATAAACAGGAAGAAGCTCATACATAGAGAGAAAGCCATGTTACACAATGAATAAAAAATACACAAAGAGAAACGTACAGAAAGCCAATGAAAAACGATACATAAAATATGTAAAACTTAAGCAAGATAACAACAAAATAGCGAAAAAAAAAAATACAAATATGTTTAATTTTAATGTTTATATGATTTTTTTTATGCAAGCCAGAGGCAGAGAGAATTTGTAAGCCTATTGACGAAAACCCAAAAAGGTAAATCAAAAATTTATTAAAAAAATACAAAAAAAAAAAAAACAAAAAATGGAATACAAAAACAAATGCATCAACAGAATTGCAGAATTTAAATAAACAAATAAAAATATAATACAATCGAAACCGCTTGTTGAATTATTTAATGCATTCAAGGAAATTGTCGACGTTCGAACAAACTTTCATGATTGTCCATTCAGTGTGCCAGCAAGTCTTTAAGCTAGGCACACAACACTCGTGCTATGCCAAGTTGCGCGCAACAACCCATCGTAACTCAGGAAGTACATATGTGTAGTGAAAACGGTTTTGCTTCTGTCAATTGTACGTTTGTAAAAAAAAGATATTCATTAAGTTTACAACGCTAAAGTTCATCTATTTGCCAACGGGCTAATCAAAAATGATGTTCAACTCAAAACCGCTTGGCGACCTTGTTTTATTGTATATTTGGTAATGCTTGTTTATATATATATATGTATTTTTGGTAAAAGCATTTTGACAAAGTTATAATTATATAGCGTATGTAACTAGCGCACGAATACGTAATTTATCTATGGCATTGTCAGCGCGCAGATACTTTCGCAAAGCGTCGAGAACGGTCTGTTAGTTCGTTAGTTATTCTCAGTCAGTTGAGCTGATTGTGAGACACCCTTTAAAAATGCACGTTAGTACTTGCACACATCTTGTCGCAACGCATGGCAGCGCATGGCATCGGATGGCATCGGATGGCAAGACAACATTGCAATCCCTTAACTGCTTAGATACGCCCTAGCGACGGTATGCTGCCAACAATAAGTAGGCAACTTAGTTAGTAAGTCAGTTGTTTAATTAAAACAAACTTTAATTGGGAAAATTTCCGGCATATCGTTTCACTACGTATCGTATCAGTGCACACACACACACACATACAGACAAAACCGCATACACTCACATACACACATGTTGAAATGTACACATGCTTGCTTGCGTATCCTCTTAGCTTATAGATACAGATACCTAGGATTGAATGCTGGAATATTCGCATAAATTGCGAGACAAAGCTTAGTGAGTCGAGCGGGCACGACACGTTGCGCAATCAAAGCAAGAAACAGTACAAATTAAGATGTGTTGGCACTGTAAGTGCACGCACGTACTACATATGTAAGTACATCCTATGACGTGTCGTCTCGCGTTCCCATACCATTTCGTTTCGTTCCGTTGCGTTCCATTCCGTTGCGCTGCGTTGCGTCAGCCAATATGCATCTGTTACCGCTTATCTTTTATCTGTATTAAACTTCTAACCGCGCGCTGGTTTGTAAATGTATGTATATGTGTGTGTGTGTGTGTAAGTATTTCACGTTGTTTTATCAACGATTTTAGGTTGGTTTGACTTTGGTAGTAGCATTGCCTTATGGCGACAATGTTGTCTACATTGCGCAGGAGATGCCAAGATAGAGGAGATATGTACATGTGTACACATTGTCCCGACTGCCGTGTCTCGGCGCTGTTAACACGCTAACTGATAACTACGTTAAATGACAAACTTGGCACGGCTCAGCACGGCACGGCACGGCTCAGTTCTAGAAAGTCAACTTGAAGCACTTCGCTAATTTCGTTGTCGTTTCGCAGTGTTTGTTTGCCTCTTCTTCACAGCGAAATCGTATAAACTAAAGTAATTAAAAAAAAACATTAAATCTGCTCGTATTTCGACCAAGCACCAAGTCCTGATACCCTACACTGCGGCTAACAACTTGCTTGTATAACAAATTGTAAGAAAAAAAAATATGTTATAATAAATGATAAATATTTCGGAACACTTTTTCTCAAGCAGTGTGGAATCTCTAAAAAAAAAATATGTTATAATAAATGATAAATATTTCAGGAACTTTTTTTCACAAGCAGTGTGGAATCACCATTAAAAAAAAAATGATATAATAAATGATAAATGTTCCGGAACTTTTTCTGGAACCGCTGGTATGAAGGTCTAAGCAGACTTCTAACAAATTTTCAGTTGAAGTCTGAACCATCCCATCTCATTAAACTGTTCTAGAACGAGTCAAGACAATTTGGTGTCAATATTAAGAGGTATAATTCCAAACCCGAAATGCCTATTTGGCTTGGAGCATAAGTGAGTCTTTGAGTCTCTTAGCTGGAGCTGAGCATACCGAAACTATTAAAGAGATGTCTGTTCGCTATTTGTGCTGAGGCTGATATGGCCATTTGGCAAGATGATGATGATGCTGATGATGATGATAATGAAGAAACAGACAATGAAATAAATTAACGGGTGATTCCCGTTTGTGTGCGTACAACATAATCGATACGCTCAAGACATTATTTCCCGGTCGTTTCATAACAATAAATAGTTATTATTAGCGGCGACCTTCACATTTGACAACGTCGAACTTTTTCACGCTTTTGGGCTAATTAAAGTTGAAGGTTTATGCGAGCAAGCCTTGAACAACTTTCGGCAAACTTATGCTTAGAAAATGTCTTCAAGTCAGTTGAACTATTAGAAAACGCCGAAAAGTATGCAATCTTTAGTTGTTGTATGTGCTTGTTAAGATAAAGATACATGTATCTATGTGTCTGTAGGTTGGAAAGTATCGGATTTGTTTTGCTTCAGTTGGCGATCTCAAAACTTTGCATTGCATTGTATTGCGAAATATCTTTATTTACGGTATGGTTGGCTACTGGCACACACACACACGCACACACACGCACACAGACGAGTGTGTGCATGCATTGAAAGCATATGTGTCGCTTGGCCACACTTCAAAAATGACACAACAACAACAACACAAAAAGCGAAGTTAAGCGTTTTTGTTGTTATTTCTGTTGGCAACTCTCTCTCTACCACTCTACCGCTCTACCTCTCTACCGCTCTACCAACCTAAAATAGAAATTTGCTTAACTTCGCTTTTTGTTGTTATTTCTGTTAGCAACTCTCTCTCTACCGCTCTACCACTCTACCACGCTACCACTCTACCGCTCTACCAACCTAAAATAGAAATTTGCTTGTGTTCATTGTACTATGCTGAGCTGCGTTGAGTTGAGCTGAGCTGAGTTGAGCTGAGTTGTTTTGTCATGATAGTGCGCTTACAGTGGTGAACTTGTGATGGAAGGTTTTTGCATGCATGGCAAGATTCACCGTTTATTGATTGAAAACTTTTAATTAAAACTTTGGCTTATCTTTGATTTTGTTGATCGTCGCAAGTGACCGATAAAAACTAATTAAACTTTTTTAGCTTTCAATTGTTACTTTTCACACAATTCAGCATGCCAGGCATAACAGAGATAACAACCAACAACAACAACAACAACAACAACAACAGCAGCAACATCATTTATTAGATCTCGTATACATTTTGCGCATGACATTGCAAACTGAAGAGTATCTTTCATGCTGTACTTAATACAGTCCTAGCAACAAATATATACAACTGCTTATTTATCGCAATATCGCGTAACTTTGACAATATATCAAGCGCAAATGGCGTTGAATGCGCTGCGGAATGCTTAAATGCTCAATGGCCGAAAGGTGCTGTCGTCGATAGTCGTCGAGATACATTTCACCAAATCAACGAAACGTTGAAACAATAAAAATTCTTCACTTCGTTCGTGCGTTCGTTGGTTCGCTCGTTGGTTCGTTCATTGGTTCGTTCATTGGTTCATTGGTTCGTTGGCTTGAACTTGTGTTAAGGCAACAAACATTACAACAACAACAAAATGCCTTTTAATATCAACTTAGCTATCGCGAGGCAATGAAGCCGACGACGAGGCGCTCATTAAATTTTGACGGCAAAAATTTCATTTCCAAAAGAAGCCAACAAACAAGTCAACCACAGCAACAACAACAACAACAGCAACAACAACAACAATCAATGCTGTGCTCTTGTGGCATGCGTATACACTTCAATCAGAGGTGTGATGTATGTATAAATGTATCTGCGCGACCTATGCGGCCATGTAATTGAATATTTTGTAGATTTCTTTGGTGTCATTATACATGTAAACGGCATATAAATCTCCGTTACAACAAAGTATATATTACACAGCCTCGTGAGTGCTAAGCACCCTCACACATTTTTTTTTTTTCGTGTGATTGTTCTTTTTCGGTATTTTCGGTACGGACAAATGAATCGTTGACTGACTGGACAGACGGTTTATAGTTAATGAGATGCACTTTGTTATGTGCTCATTATGTGTATGAAACCGGCATTTAAGCCAAAGGACGTCGAGTGCAAAGGCGAACCCACGCGTTGGGCTATAAAGTGAAAACCGCAAATGATATGTTGTAATTCAATAGTTTACAGGATGAAGCGACAATCAGGACATTGCAAAATGGCGGCGTGATGGCAATTGTGGTCGTCCATTTAAGTCGCATGTATGTATGTATGTATATGCGTATGTATGCATTTTAAGTTGAGAAATAAAACTTGTTTAACACTCAACTGTATTTCAGGCATGTGCTTGATTTTGTATCTGCAAGTGTAACTGTATCTCTGTATCCACTGTATCCACTGTGTAACTGTGTATTTGTGCTGTTATGCAACTGTGTATGTGCACAGGAAGCAATAAAATAATTTTACAACATCAATGTTTACATAACCAAGTGAAATCTCTGAGCTTAAGACTTTCAAATACGCTACGTATACGTAATATTTTTTATTATATAAGCCATTGTTTCTTAAACACCGTTTGGCAGCTGCACATACTTCATAAGAAAGTGCAAAAAGCGACGCTGAACAAACGTGCGAACTTTCTTTAGACAATAAGATGCATGTGATATGCTTAGGTTATGTCCAGCATGCGTCGTCGTCTTAATTACACAAAAGTAATATGTAGTAAACTTGAATTATACTTTGAGCCATGCACTGTCGCGAATACAAGTCTTTCTTACGTTGAGTTTCGATAATATTCAAGATTTTGGAAGATGGGCAAATGTTTACTTATCTTATATGCCCGTGTTTGGCAAGGTACCATACATCGTATAAGAATTGTGTTGAATTTAAATAAAAAGGAACTTCATACGTTTGTTTCACTGAGTGTGTGTGTGTGCGTGTGTGTGTGTGTGTGTGTTGTCCGCTCTTGCGACAATCCGTTTGTTGATTCAGTGCGCTAACAGAGCGGATTTTCTGCTGATGTGGCGTCGGACAAGATGACTTCGCTTCCGCAGATGGCAATATAACTGCAGAAATTTTATTATTATGTTTATACATAAACATACAAACATACATACAGACAGACAAACGGACAGACAGACAGACAGACAGACAGATGGACAGACGGACAGAGAGACAGATACTGAGATACAGAGATACAAACACTTGCTCGCTATGACATTATGGCAAAACGTGTCTGCTAATGTACGCATATTGAGGCAAATCTGCCTCAAAATGGTTATCCTTTGCTGTGTTGGCACTTCTTGTTCTTCTTCCAGTCAATGCATACCAGAGTATCATATCAGTCGAGGCAAAACTTTCTTTTGCTGCGCTGCAAATGCAAATGTGCCAACACAAGACAAGACAAGTCTTCTTCTTCTTCTTCTCCAACTGCTGCTTCTTCTTCGTTTTCTTATGGCAAGCCTGACTCGAAACTTGCATAAAATTCAACTATGATCGAATAAAACGCTATATATGTATGTCTATTTAAATGCACATATGTGTGTGTGTGTGTGTGTGTGAGCGCACTTTGCACCATTTTATATATTGGCAAATTTTTCAGCAGCATCTTTGTCGACATCGAGCAACTTGTCCAAATAGTTTGCCTTTCAATTTATCTCAGCAAGCATTGAAAGCATATAAAAGAAAGTTTCTACAGCATGCATGTTTATGCATTTAGACGTAGGCGTGGCAAGTTCAACAAAGTATGGTCCTACATATATTTTTGTTCGCATGTAGTTATATAATTTGGTATGTGTGAGTGTGTGTGTTTGTGTGTGTGATCCTTCAGCACAGCGTTAATTTGACAATTGATTGTCGGCGCACTTGACCTCTCAACATTACCGCCTCAAATTATTATACGCCAAAGATCGAATGCTACGTTTGCCTTGACTTTGGCACAATACACACATAGATCGCTGAAAAGCAATAAATCAGCAAAGGTACGACGCTGAAATTTCATGTTTATGGCAATAAATGTGTTACCAAACAAGCACAAAAAAAAAGCAACAAATTGACCATGTGAATGTCAACATTAATATACTGCACGTCGCCCCTCTCACTCTCACTCGCACTCGCACCGCTGCCGTTGGCATCATTAACAAACGCTAGGCGGCGCACACACACACACAGCCACAAACGCGGTGTATTTGGCAAATTAAGTCGAGTCGACGTTGCCACGCGTTGCAGTTCGTTGACTCTGCGCTGCTGCTCAGATTGGTTCGGTTTGGTTTGGTTTGGTTTGGATTGGCGTAGTATGGCTTTGACTTTAGAGTCAAGCCACAACAGAAGCATAAATACCGCACCACTTCATTCACATTCACATACAAACACAATTAAATATACGTATGTACACACACACACACACACACACACACATAAAACCGAAATCACTGCTATGTCTGTGTGCGTGTGTGTGAATGTGCAGGTTGGTTGCCTTGGGCTTTGTACGTATGCCGCTTAACACGTTGATTTACTCGCTCCGCTTATTTTTATTTATTTATTATTATTTTTATTTTTTTTTTTTGTATATTTTTTTTTTTTTATATTTTGTGTTTTGTACATTTTTTTTTTTTTACCTGCTTACGCTCAAATTCTTGCCACATTTTTTTGTACTACACACACACACACACACACACACACCTACATATACACCTGCTATACTACACTACACAACACATGCCGCCCAACCCGCTGCCGCCCCTGCCTTTGACTATGCAATAGGACGTTTACTTTTATTTGACTACTTATATGCGGCAAACATGAAAACCTTTTCGTTATTGTTGTTGTTGTTATTTTTACTTTTTACTTTTTGCTTTTTTTTTTTTTATGTCGAGAAAAGCACAACAAAAGAGTCAGATAACTGTAAAATGGCTAGAGTAGACAAATAAAGAGAGAGAGAGTGTGAGTGTGAGTGAGCGCATACGTACCGTGGGTAAAAGAAACCGTTAGGATGCCAAGGCGACGCGTGCTTATTGTGTTCATTGTCGCAGCACCCGACTGCAGCTAAAACAGTAACTAGCAGTAACTAGTTGATAATAGTGAACGTCTCGTCTTGTCTCCACAAGTCGACTCGAATCGAATCGCACACGTTGCTACGTTACACACATACATACATACGTACATACTATACGTAGGTGAGGAGTATCAACAGCCGCAGTAGTAGCAACAGCAGCGACCGAATCACTGAAATGCAAGAACAACAACACTTCTTCTTCACCTTCGTGTGATTTCGACACCGCCCATTGTCGTAGCCAACAAAACTCTAAGCCGCTGAGCAGCATTCAACGGTCGGTCTGTGAATTTTTCACACACTTTACGTATGCACACACATGTACATACATACATACACATGTGTTTGTGTATGTTTGTGTTTTCTGTTATTGTTGTACAACTGTGCGTGCCAGAATCTGACTTAATGCGCCACTCATGAGGTACAATACGGAATATCGAGATTTCAATGCTTTTATTGTACTTTTGTACATTTTGCACATTGTAAATAAATCGTACATTTGAAATATAAGTTCCAGTTTCAGAATTTCTTTGGTTTCCAAAAAAAAAAATAAAAAAATTAGGCACAAAAAAAAAAAGTATTATTTGATAAAGGATTATTTAAAGGTTTCAAGATTAAAAAAAAAAAAAAAACCCTTTGACTTACATATTTTTAGTTATTAGTTATTAGGCGTGCTAACGTTAGTAGTGCAAACGCGCTGCTTGAAGCGTATATAATTTTCGGTTTAGTCTAAAGTTAAATGTACGTTTGTTTTGTCTGTTTTATTATACTTTTTCGACTTTCGTCCTTTACAACTTTCAACATTCAACTTTCTTTCATTCCATTATTATTAGTTTACCGTTTGCGCTTTTGTTTCGAAACAACTGTCAATCTTGGTGTACATCATGTGACACAAACGCACAGACACACACACGGACGCATTGTAACAGTCACAAGGGGAGCATGTATGTGTGCCAGTGTGCGTCAGGTGCTGTGCTTTGCTGTGCTCAGGCGCTGCTTTTTATGCTAAGGCCAAACAAAACTGTTCAAATAAAAAGAAGTTGACACTTATTTGCGAGCATGTTCTAAATTGTAAATTACATTCTTAATCTTTGTAAGAGAAGAAGAAGCGTCTTTTGCCCGTACGTCGGCACACCGCCCACCCAACACTTCCACGCACGCACGCAAACATACTAAAAGACGTTGCTCATTTGCGTTTGTGAATTATATTTAAACATTTTATTCTCTATTCATATATACTTTTTGTACTTATCATTTTGTTTTTCTCTTAACACTCTTTACATTTGCATGGAAAGAGTATGTTGCATTTATGATGACGTTTGCTCATTACATAGTCATGTCCGACTGTCTGCCTGTCACAAAACAACGCCCTTATTAAAACGAAATTAACAACATAATGTTAAAATGCTGAAGCACGTGCGTATATGCTGGATTATCGTATACGCCATGTAGTTATATGTAACATAAGCCTACTTTATGCCGGCAATGGTATAAGAAAATTTCCGAAATGGGCAAACACTGGCAAATTTCGCAAATCTCACATGTGCAATATGAAAATTAATATTGATTGGCAATTTGTGTTGTGCGACGTTATCATTTTAAGTAAATGTATGCTTCGCAAAAACTATAAATGAAAATTTGTAACTGAAGTGTATGTGAACCGTCGGTATTACTGATACAGAAAAACGAGCATTTTTGTATTCTCACGCAGAATGTAAGAAGTGTGTAGGCTTGAGTCATTGTCATTGTCATTGTTGCTTAAGCCGCATGTCACTTGGGAGCATTTCATTTCGGCTCGGATTGAATTTGCCTGGCGCCGCTCGACAACATGGCGTATGGCGGGCGTACGGGACAGTGCGGCAATTACGGCGAAACGTAAAGACATGGCATGGCATAACGCGATGCGGTGCGTCGAGTCGTCGAGTCGAGTCACATTTTGAAATGCTGCCAACTGACTTAAAAATCTTCGACAGTGATAATGTCACGTTTTGTGTTAATTAAATTACACATAACCATTTGTAAATCTGTAATTCAACGTGGTCTGCACGCTGAAAAGAACGCTGCGCATACATAAACTCGTATGTACACACACAAGGTGTTAAGGGAATGCTATTTGCCAGGCAACAGAGTTCTCTAACTGCTGTAGTCGAGCAACATATTAGCTCTCCTACCATTGTCAAAGTCTAAGGCACATGCACACACACATACATACATACATATGTACTTACACACATGAATGACTACCCAACGGGACTCTTGTCAAATTTTGTTCATCCTACCTGATCTTACTTATTTGTGGCAACTTAACTGTCGCAACTACACTTTGAAATGATATAATGACCTTAAGTGATTACGCAATGACTGCGTATAGCATGACTTTGTACCAAAAGCGTACGTTGCCAAATTACATAGGCGGATAGGCGGCTTATACACTAATTTCAGCACATAAGCACACGCGTTTCACTTGCCTTTGCTTGGCAACAAATCACATACTATCATATAAATCTTCGTAAAGGTGAAGGTCATTATCGAGTCAGCCGGCTATAATGTTTCTCAACGTCGTATGCCAAAATTCATCAATCGTTTGTAACTCCTATGGTCACCAAAAATCGTTTATACCTATCGACAGAAAGTAAGACAAACAGTCCGACTGTGCTTAGTTAATTCTTCCTGTCGCATTACTACTTCCCTTCCCACTCTACTTCCATGCGCTGTAACACACCGTAGCAGAAATCTTACTTGCTATATTTGTATCAAAGTTTTTTTTTTTTTTTTTATACAGACATACCTACAAATCTCAATATGTACATATATATATATTTAGAGAGAAAAAAAAAAGGCAAAATAAAATTTGCATTGACAATTAAAAATTTTTTGGTTGCCTTGGCCTTTTAGTTCAACAGAGTTTCATCAACAGACTTTCATCAATACGCGCCCTTAGGCCAGTTAAAATATATTTCAAAGTAAAATAAGCGCGTTCAACAGAAACTTGTGTCGACGGTACAGAAAGAATTAAAACGCTACATTCAAAGGCTCCCGGCAATGTGAAGTTTCCCAAAGCTTCAAAATATTAGTTTTGTGCGGCCGGCCGGCCGACTTGCCACACACCCCACCACACCGCAACGCAACGCACCAACGAATGGTTTTTTAAAATCATTTATTGATTTGTTTTTTGGGCAAGGCTTTTGTTGCTTTTGTTGTCGTAAAAGGCTCACAGCCTCGTCATCAATGGACATCGATTTGCATAAAGGTGAAATAATCGACTGACCCATAATTCTGTTTCACAGCAAAGCTGTTAACCATTTTTGAACAAAATCATTTCGTAAAAAAATTTGTACGGTTCAGGCTCAAAACACGCTTAATTTTGTTTTGTTTTGTTTTGTTTTAAGGCACAAATGAATTCAATCAAACAAAAAAAAAAAAGGACACAATTTCGGGCAACAGTTTTATATCGATTGACAGAACACACTGTGAAGGCAATAGAAAACACATCGTGACATCTTTGATACAACTCAAAATGACTGAGAAGTCAACACCATGCGGGCTTGATCTAGATATTAACGGTTAGTATATAGGAACTTGTTGTGCATATAAGGATTTGAAGATTCTTGATTTGAGATAATAACTAAAATTACATCATATAATAATAACACACAGCGTGCAGTGTACGACAAATTCGACAACGCCGTTGTTAGTTTTATCATTATTTATTTATTTGTGTAAAATAAACAAAATAACTGTTGGCTTACATAAATTTATGAAGCTTGTAAACTATAATAGGATTAGCCAAATAAGGAAATAAAGATTAGGCTTAAGCGCCAACTTATTATTAATATATTATTCTGTTGTGTATTGACATGTTGGGCGACAAAGTCCGCAATGCGCCTGCTCTCAGCCAAATTTATTGTAGCATGGCACATAAAAATAACGGCGAATGATCTCTGAAATGAAAGACTGATGTCGAGGCATGAAAGAAGCGCAGATTACGCGATAATATTTGATGGTGAAGGACATAGTGAGTTGTAGAACTACGCAAGATTGTTGGATAAGCCTGTTTAAGCGTACAAATATACCAGCCGACTGAATTAATTTATTAGATCGAAAAGCAGTTAGTAAACTTCACCAAAATCGAAGTTATTTTTAAATCGGCCGAACAGATTTTTCTAATCTTCAAGATCAAAGTACCTACTCGATGTTATGATGCCTAGTTTGATGCCTACTGTTTATATGAGGTATTTCAAGGCCCTTTACTAGTAAACTGTTGTTTACGACGATATCCCCTAAATATTGCTACAAATATTTGAGTGAAAATAAGTTCTTCTGCCGCAGCATCGTGTTGTGCATTGGCATGCTGCGTGCGTTTTAATGTTGTGCAAGATCACAACGTGCGTCAAATGTTGCCAATGAGCATTTTGCTGAATCTGCGTCAGACACATGTTGCCTGCGTATGTTGCGCAACATTTTCTTGGCTTCACTTTGGCGGTTTGGGCGCACGTGCTGAGTCTGCAAAGCGCCTTAATTTTAAATCATTGTCACAATATGCCACTGCCACTGCCACATGCCACATGCCACATGCCACAAATGCATAGAGTAAGTAAAATGCTAATGATAATAATATTTAAAACTTTATTTGATTTAAACAAAAAGTCATTATTCGCGTGTCTGTCTGTCTGTCTGTCTGTCTGTGTGTGTGTTTTTGTGCTGGCGTTAAACCAATTATCACATATACTTTGCGGCAGTAAGGACCTTTTTCAGTTGCCGTATGTCGTGCTATATGAAAGGCACAAACTCATATCCATTCAGCCGAAGCATCGAATTTTATACGAAATATCAGAAACTTATTTCGGAAACAAACTTATTGATCTGAATAAATGGGCGTGGCAACTTTTTTAAATTTTTTTTTTCATGTAGTATTATTTATAATTGACTTGTAGCCTCGTTCTTGAAAAGTTTCATGTCTAAAAACGTATATTATCACAGCTTATATAATAATAACTGAACCGCTTCAAGCAATCGTTCTTAAAAGTCGACTAAGCTGGTTCTGTAATGATGTTGTAAATTTGTATAGCACACTTTAGTGTCGTAGAAACGGAACTTTGTTAACTATCACTACTTATGCTTGTTATTGCGGCTGTTGATGTTATTGTACGTCTGTCTTGTAGCGACCTTTGGCCAACGCGACCAACGGGACCAACCCCCAACTCGCAGGCCACTTGTCGCTGTTACTATGCCCGTAAATATGCTTGACAAATTTTTGTTGACCTTTCGCCATGCGAACAATCGAAAGAATGAACTAAAAAGCATGCAAAGCGACATAGAAATAAAAATAAAAAAATTAAAAAAAAAATACAAAATGAAGACATTAATTCGTAACGCCGCATAGGCACAACTAACGCCGTCAAATGTCCGCCACCCACACCCTCACCCCCGTCGCCGTCGCCGTGCACCGACAACGCGATGTCACCCGCAACATTATCGCTACAGTGGAAAGCGCTGAAGGCACTGAGGCAAAGCGTTTTTTTAGACTGTGCTTTTTCAAGTGTCGCTTTTTTACGGCCAGGTAATTTACGTAACGATCCTGACACTTCATAATTTATGGCATGAGGAAAGAAAGAATTAAAAGAAAAAAAAAATAAAAAAATAACAACAAGAAAGAAATGCCATTTTTGACTTGGCCGAAATTTATATACCCTCATTTAAAACATAAGCAAATTAACACGAAGCGAAGCTAATGACTTCACCTTTCTTTTTTAGGTTAGTAATCTTTTGCCGGCCACATCAAATCACACATAAGAAAGCACAACTATAGATCATATATCATATATACAAATGTCAGTTTGGCTCGGCACACTACAGGGTGTCTAGACCTGAACTCATTGAGCGTCATAAGCGCACATAAAATTTATATCTTCCATTGGTAAAGCGTATTAAGATTTCGCTGCGGTCAAATGTTGTATTTCTTTTTGCGATTTGAAATCAGCAATCCTTCGCTTTTTTTTTCAAGTTCACCCCTCTTTTATTAAATAACATTGAAACGCAAATAGAGGCAACGACAGCCTCATTAAGATGCCTTTACGTTGGCACACTTTTGGCTCGCTCGCGGTTACCAAAGTGAATCACGAATTTCATATAAATTAATGACTTTCTAACTATTAAAGTAAAATATGAACTTCATGTTGTAAATTGTGCCACACACACAGACAGAAGAAAGTATTTGACTAACGCATTGCAAGTTGTATCTGTGTATCTGTGCGTAGGCCAACTCTTCTGCTGGCAGCCTATAAATTTTTCATGGAGTTATGCTACGCGCATTTATAAGGAAAATCGTAAAAGTTCGAACCATTTGTGCAATGTTGAAGATATGTTGTTGAAATGTTAATTAAAAAATTTATCTTCAATGTGGCAAAGGTTTGCCTTTTTTGCACCATGTTTAATTGTATTTTATTTCAATCAAAATTATCTTTCAATTTGAACAAAAAAAAAAAAAACAAATGTTTCTGCCAAAATGCCGACGAATGCCAAAACAACAAAACAGCAACAACAACAACAACAACAAAATAAATAAAAGTAAGAATTTTCCGAGCGAAAAACACGCCTTAATCAAACCGCCAGAACGTTTTTTGCTTTTGTTTTTGGTTTTTTATGTATGTTTTTGGCAGAGACACAAGCAAGCTCGCCCGGAGTTGCACAGACGCTCGCTACCTTTAAGCACCCACAACACAATTTCTGTCTGTCTGTCTGTGAGTCTGTCTTTTCATCAAGTTGACCGACCGTGCGAGTAAGGAGCATTCGAATACTAACAAATCCATTACTAAATCCGCATTTAATATGCAAATTTAATGAAGTAATTTAAAAGGCTAAACCGTTTTTTTATGTGCTCATCCTGTGAGCGACCCATACTCGTATAAGATTTGCTTGGGTTAGTTGGAACACACAAAGTACACACATATGTATGTATATGTATATTTATAGCAGATTGATCAGCAACATGTTGGACCAACTGTTCGAATAAAAGAATCGAGATTTTATATGCTATATTGTTCTATGTTACTTCAAGTTACTTTGTACATGAGAAAATCTCACTGACCGACCGCCTTCAATGTGCTTAATACACGCGTATATGTATGTATGTATATGCATAAGATCTTTGCACAAAGTTAATATAGTCATGTCGCACGGTGTGTCCAGGGCATAATAAACAAAACCACGACGGCCATGATGTGCCATGATGTGCCATGGCAAGGCGCAACGAAATTACATGCCGAGTAAAAGGAGAGTGCGTGCTTAAAAGGGGAAACAGAAATAATTTTCAAAATTTTCCGCATACTCATTTACCAATTTCACACACACAAACACACACACGCGCGCGCACATCGACACACACACGCAGTCGAAAAACATAAAATCTTTGAGTGCGTGTCTGCGTGTGAGTGCGAGTGTGACGGCCACAGTGATAGCGCTGCGCTGCGCTGCGCTGGTGGCCAGTGTAGATGATGATGACTGCGAGCGGCGTTAAGACGGCAAGTGAGTTGTGTGCTAGTGAGGCATCAGTCACGCGACAGACACGAAAGTCAAATAAGGCATCGTCGCCGTTTCACATTTTGGGTTAATTAATAAAATGACCTTTGCAACTCTGGACGCGTTTTTCGTTTCATTTTTTTTTTTTTTCTCTCACTCACTTGCCTTACTCAGGTTTTAATTTGAATTTTTCATTTTCATTTTTGTTTTTGTTTTTTGTATTTTATTTCGTTTTTCAACTCTGCTTTTCAAAAACAAAACCAAAAAAAAAAGTAACATTTAAATTTGATTATATTTCTAAGCACAGCTAACACGCATCAGACAGACGGTCAGACAGATGGACAGACAGACAGCACGATGACTTTTCGGAGCCCTTTATTTCAATTATGTGCCCTCCTCTGCCTTGGCACGCTCACGCTCATCACCACTACTCACTAGCTTACAAGCGCTTCCTTTGCAATGGGTTATGCTAACATTGGCATGTAGCTTGCAACTATTAGAAGTATTCAACTGTCTGTCTTTTGCCTTACTTTGGCATGACTTGCTTAGCGACACATTTCCTACAGGGTGTCTACGCTTCGACATAGCCTATAACAAATTCATTTTCGTCTGCTTTGACTGCCTTTGTACCCAAACAGGCGTGGCAAACAGACGGAATAAAAACGACAACAAATATTTTTGCAAATAAATTAAAAGTTAATTGTGACGCCATTAAATTTAATCGCTGGAGCCCAACACAAACCGACCGAAAATAATATAATACAACTTCACACACTAATCACATGAAAATTTAATTTAATTATTAATACGGTATTGTGTCGTACATTTGTGGGTGGGTGGGTGTTAGTGGTGGAAGGGCGTTGACATAGACATGCCCGAAAAATTTGGAGTGCGAGCGAAACCAACGAATTGAATGAAAATTTGAGCAAACGCAGTCTAGTAAAAATTTACAACATTTGATAATTAGTAATCTTAATTACCAACACAAAAAAAAAATAAAAACACTATTTGGCCATGCCAGAGTTTTGATACACTTCACTCTTAAGCGCCCACATGTCATATCACAATTAACAATTAAAAAACTGCCATTACTTGAGCCAATAGTTGTTGTTCTTAGACAGACTTATAAGACTTTTTCATTTATTAGCTCCATTAGTTAATTTTCAGTACTGTAATTAATAAGTGAAGTTTCTCTTTGGCAATGAAATGAAGTTGTGTCCTTTTATGTAATGAGTGCAAACTATGTGCCAAATGTAATATGATCTGTCAGTGTATAAAAATCATGTTGATGATGAAAAGAGCATGAAAATATATATATGTATGTTATGCTATGCCACAAGGTCGCCCATAAAGTGAGCAAAACGTGCTATAGAAAAACCGTCTACCTATTGCACATTTAATGAGTAGAAATATTTATTTTCCAGTGTTAATGTTAATGTGTGTGTGTGTGTGTGTGTGTGTGTTTTATTTGTAGAATAGAGCAATCATCGTTGTACACTTTTATAGCAAAATGGTAACACAAACATACAACCACTCACACGCACACACACACACACACACATGCACACATGTACACTTGCAGACTAACTAACTTTTTCGTACATATGCGCTTACATACTGTCATCAGACCGCGTCGCAATGAGCCGCCGAAGCATGTGTCAACATAATTTTCTGACAACTTTACTTAAGCATGTAAATTGAGTTAAACAAGTAAAAGCGTCAGTGTCAAGCATACGCGACAGCATACATGCCCTTTAACGATGTGTCATTTGATTGGGTGAGAGCGCAAGAACTTCATGCCTAATGGAGAATTCCTTAATATAAAACTATAGATTTGTAACTTTAATAAACAAACGTAAGGGTGTGCCAGAGCGTGGAGCTGGCCGCACATACGCTTACAACAGGTGTCCGGCAATTAGACAGACACGCCGGTCCGGTCGGTCAGTACGAGATCAAGTCTTCACGTCATACTGATCATACATTCATCATAAATTTTGTGTGTTTGTGTGTGTGTGTGTGTGTGTGTGTGTCCCTTCGTTGCATGGCGTTGCATACATGAGGTTATTACACAAACTTATTATACTGCTGTCTGGGTCATGGTGTGTGCAGGGTATAAAAATTCACGCTTGCAAACACAAAAAAAAAAAAAAAAATACAAATAAAAAAAAAAACGGTACAGAAAAGGCACATGCACATAGATAAAGCAGCATAGCAATAGCAATAGCAACAGCAATAGGGGAGGGGGTGGGGAGCGGAGTGTTATAGCTTGTAGGATGTGGCGATAGAGCGTGTGGCGTGTGACTTGCTTGCTTCGCTGGCTACGAAAATGCGGTTTTTTGCCGCTTTTGGGCAGAGCACTTAGCCACCGCCTGTCGACACGCCTACTTACAACTACCTCTGCTGCCGCGGCTGCTGCTGATGGCGCTGCTGATGCCGGTGCTGCTTCTGTTCGTAATTGGGGCGTGGAATAACACTCTTGATATTATAATGTGCTGTGTTAAAATCTTCTAATACCCTACCCAACAGGCAACATAACTTTAACAACACATTTGACTACTCATCATCAATCATCGCAACAAGTCTTATCACAAAGCAATCAATACTCAATGCTAGATTAGACTATTAAAAAGTTGTATGTTTGTACATTTTCTATCAAGTCAATGGTACTGCCTGTCTGTATGTCTCTTTCTATGTGTCTTGCTTCATTAACTTCGGTTAATTGGTTCATTAATTTGTTAATCGGCCGACAGAACTTTATCATGAAAGCAGACATAACCGACTTTGTCAAGTACGTACAAGACGGGCAAACATGAATCAATATAGAATATGCCAACTGTCGGCTAGCCTACTTGAGAGTTACTTTTATAATTCGGCACTTACAAAACTTTTTAATTGTTTTTTCCAAACTATCATGAATCAATATAGAATAGTCCAACTGTACGCTAGCCTACTTGAGAGTTACTTTTATAATTCGGGACATACAAAATTTTTCATTCAGTTTTTCCAAATCAATTTTCGATGCATTATTATAGAAGTACTAGCTTTTTCTTTTACTTACCAAAAGCACAAAATATTTATGCTGTTTTGATCTCCATCATCTCCAGATTGACTTCAAGCTTTGATGTGTGTGTGTAAATTAATTGGACTTGAAGTGTATAAAATTTTGCAGCAAAACCGAAAATAACGTTTTTTAATGTTGATTTCTTTTTCTTTTTTTGAGTTTTCCACAACTGCCATCGAATTAATTTTACACTGAACAAAATTATGCGCTCGAACTTCTCTAGTAAATGCGAAAGAACGAAAGAACACACGCACACACACAGGCACACACACGCACACGTACACGCACACAAGTTGGCAAACTGATTACGCGTCGTGCAGCTGAAAAATGCAATGTTGCAGTTTAGTTGTCAGTCGCCTCGGCAGCTGCTGTTGACGATAGCAATGACGTTGGCGTTGGTAGCGTCAACATGGCTTAAAAAAAGGAAGGCTTTTATGCACGTATGCAGGCACACCAGCGCACCAGCACACACACACACACAATCACACACACTCTAACACTAACACAGTGACGTGCATAAACCAAATAATGAACAAAAAAAAAAAAGAAATGAAACTATTGCGCAGAGTTGCTTGTGCCGGTGCTGCGGTTGCTGCCCCCAATGCAGGTAAATTTTAGTCTGTTTTTTTTTTTATTATGATTTTTTGTTTCTTTTTTTAATTCAATGAAATACGCGCAAATTTTACTTTTGCGCTGTTGCGGTCGAAAATGAGGTTTATGTTAAAAAAAAAAATGCTATTTTTTTGTTGATATAAACGAAAAACAAATTTCGCAATTAGTTACTTTAACTAATGCAACACTTTATTAGCAAATCTCATGAAAGTTAGACACATGGGCGTGCCACTGACCCCTGTTAAGTAAATCATAACCTCAATGTAACTTGTTTGGCTGTCAATAGAAATGTTAGAAATATGTTAATGGCATTGAGACGCATGTAGGCGAAGATTGTGCTTAGTTGGCGAGGCTTAGTACGAGTTGTCTTAGAATCTCTTAAAATCTTAGATCCATATGAGCATGTTATAGAGAGATGTGACTAAAAGACCATACATAAGTAATCCTCCCAGTTAAGATAATGTAGAAAGAGAGCATTTTCTTTTGGACCGTGCTTAACATGGTTTTTGTCTTTACCGTGTTTAACAAGGCGGACCTGTTAACGGAAGTGCCACGGAAAACATGCCACATTATTAGTGTCGACTTTGTGTAGAAACGTGGCAGCCAAGATTGAAAACTAACCGTATGTAGCAACAAAAGCAACAACCAACAGAGCAGAGCAGAGCAGCAACGTCAACAATCAAGAGAATCCTGATGACGATGACTTGGTTTTTGACTTGAGTCAATGACAATAATACAACCATACTAAAAGCAACAACTTCAATAACAGTGACATAAACCACAATAACAAAAGCAACAACTAATGCAACAGCAACAACACCAACAACAACACCACCAACAACAACAACTGCAACGGCATAAAATTTACAACAGTAGAGACAAACTTGTGCATGTTTGCATGCCGCCTGTTGGCGTATGCATGAGCATGGCCGGGAAGGGGGAGGTTTATTGTCTGTCACGAGGAAGTATGCCGTATTGCTCTGTATTTTGGTTTGCACAAAATAAGTTTACCAAGCGTTGCATAAAATTCTTTAAAATAAAAATATATATTACAAGCGAAGACGACGTATAACAACAAATTTGACTTCGGCATTGCCAATGATTTGATGCCCTACATGCAATATATTCGTTTGCTTTATTTTAAGTCGTTTAGTGCAAATTATTAGTATTTTTCAGGAAACATATTAAAATAATACATAATAATAAAAATTTACATTAAGAATCATACAAGTTTTCTATAACATTTCATTGGCGCTTTGCCTTCTTATATAAGACCGACGAAAAAGCGCAACGAATTGTTGGTTTTCGCTAATGAAAAATTTGTAGCTCAAAATCAATCAAGCTTTGCCTGCAAGACAAGCCAAGGAAGGCTAAGCAAAATGATCGTGTGCGAAAAGCATAATGACAAAGCATTTTATTATTAGATATATGTATGTGTGTGTGTGTGTGTGTGTGTGTATGTAGATGTGCTTAGTTATTAGCAAAGCGGCGCTCATAATGCGAAATTCAATTGACATGGAACAACGACTGAGAATACCACTTTTTTGTATCGTAGCAGCCACGGCAGTACGGCAAAAATGGCGGCAGTGCCAACATCATCAAAAGTAGAAAAGAAGAACATTGACAACAAAAGCATGTATGCTAGTGCATGCTAGTTTCGTCAATGTTGTTGTTGTTATTGTTGTTATTGTTATTGTAAATGTTGCTGCAACGTCAGCAAACTACTAGTTTACATAAAACGAGCCAACGACAGATGCCCCATGCCTCTGCTCCTGCTCTTGCACCGTCCCACCGAGCACTCTGTCCTTCTTTCATTCTTTCTCATTCTTTGCAGTGCTGCTTTATATTAAGGCAACATGGCGTGTGAAAGTATAGCATATGCAACGACGCGTATGCTTGAAAGTAAATTACATCTTCTGTCAAGCGCGTTGCGCTTTATTGACAATTGCATGTTGTTGATACAGCAGCGGTGACGGCAGTGCAGCAACAGCAACAACAGCAGCAACAGCAACAACAACAAACAGTGCAACATCTATTGCAACAGCAGTAGTAGCTGCAGCAGCAGTTGCAGTGTCAATTCAGTTCGCTCTCACAAATGTATGCAAGTATATGTGCATACACATATACAAAGTATGAGAAAGTTAGCATAAAGTGACTTTTTTGTACCCTACAGCCAACCTACAAGGACAATAACACTGCAAAATCTTGTCATGATTCGCGCTTCCACGTCAACAACTCGCAGCGATCAAGACACTTTGACACCGCCCCCGTCTTTAACATAAAAGCATATTTGTTGTGTAAGCCTAATAAATGAACGCTATTACATCGATCGTGGCCATATTCTAACACTCTACGCCTGTTGTCTGCAGCGAATCATGTTTTCGACATAACCAAAGCAACTTTATTCCTGTTTAAGTCTGTTTTCACTCAGACCCCAAACTACGCCCAGTTACATTTCACATGACAAGTTAATGTGAAGTTATTTTCATGCACAAAACAAAACAACGAAAAGAAGAATGTTATTTTTGGCTATGCCAAAATAAATATATCCTTACAAACCTTCTATGTATGTATATATGTATGTATGTATGTGCATTCTAGCTACAAGAATGTTTTCTAATAAAAAGCTCATTGATTGAGTTATTTATTTATTTATTTTTATGTTTTTTTATCACTTTATATTTAGGTGTGTCACACAACTATAAAGACAAATATGCTAAATTACACCTGATATATGTACATATTTTAAGGTCCAAAGAGCAACACTCAATTAGCGCATTCGCGTATTCAATCATGTATTCGCGCTGTTGTTCGCTCTCTCCCTCTCTCTCACTGTTTAGTTTGCCGATCGTAGCAAACACCCACCCCACATCAGCACATAAGCAACGAAGCAATATTCGTGGGTGAACGATGTTCGTTACGTGGCAGTTCGTTTGTCAATGACATCGCACGAAGCACAAGGCACGAAGCACGAAGCACGGACAGACAAATCAACAATATATTATGTCAGTGAGGGAAGCGTGATTAGCGTCTCAAGCACATGACGTGAAACGACGATGCTGAAACGTCGAAACGACTTTCGCTCAAGGTTGACATGGCTGGCGTGTCGGGCTGCCGTCACTTTGACATCTCATTGTTGTGAAATCAATTGGTATCGACAACGTCCATTTATACATTTAACTCGCAAAAGCTCTAATTGCGCTAGTCTCTCAGGCATCCTTATTGTTTTTTTTTTTTGTATTTTTTTTTTCTTTTTGTAAATACACGTGCAAGCAATTATACCGCTATTTAAATGAATAACGTTAAACAGATGCTGACATTTCCTGCACTTCATATTCATGCTATCGTACACACATATGTACATCTCTCTACACGCATAAAATAAATAAAGTTATATGGACAATCGGCGGGCTTGTGGCATTTGCTAACATCATTTATTTAAGGCGAATCAAAAAAAAAAACAAAAAAAAAGTTGTACATTCAAAATGCTCCATGCTATAATACTACCTAAAATAGTTCACCGATCGGCTTGAGTGTCAACTCATGCACTTGCACGTGCGGCGGCGTGCCGAGCGCATACATGATGCCCGCGGAGATGTCGTCGGAGACAAGTTTCGGCATCTGGCTGAGACCGTCCGTCAGTATGTCTGTATCAACAACGCCAGGACTAATGCTCTATAGAAAAAATAAGACAAAAAAAATATACAAATTATTGATAACGATAACAAAGCACACTACGCGCGATAAGCGAATACA
The DNA here is from genome assembly GCA_037044515.1 of Phortica magna. NCBI lineage: Eukaryota > Metazoa > Arthropoda > Insecta > Diptera > Drosophilidae > Phortica > Phortica magna. The sequence goes on from JBAMBP010001698.1 coordinate 43,807, forward strand.
AAACACACCGTGACTTTGATCTTTGTATTGAGACCACGGAATTCCTGACGCAACGTTTCCACAATAGCTGTTATGGCAAATTTCGATGCCGGATAGATGTTCATGTTCTGGACCGCATCGACGGGCGGATTGACAACAAGATGACCAGCCACGCTATTGATGATGACCACATGGCCGGCAAAGTCGCGTTGCTGCATCGAACGGAACGCGCGCTGCGTGCAATACACCACGCCCATTATGTTCACCTGCAGCACTTGCTGCATCTTGACCACATCGGTGGTCACCAGCTGACCGGGCGTCAGTATGCCGGCATTATTAATCAGTATATCGATGCCGCCCAACGTTGATTCAATCCAATCAAAGGCCGCCGTCACCGAACTCAACTCGCTGACGTCACACTTGAGCGCATGCAAACGCGCCTTGCCCTCAGCGGGCAGCTGGCTGCGCAATGCCTCAACGAGCTCAACGCGTCGCGCCAAACCGACAACGACCACGCCAGCGCCAATGAGATCCTTAACGACCGAGGCGCCGATGCCCGAGCTGGCGCCTGTGACAACAGCAACACGATTACGCCAGCGATCCATTTGTATAAAACTTTTGTGAATTGCGGCGCAGCTTAGAACTTATTATGTTTATTGTAATATAGTTTAACGGAAAGATTTTACGACCTTTTAGCGGAAGCGACTGACTTGGATGTGAAGCAGTGCGAACTGTTGCTTTTTATTTTATTCAAAACATTTGGAAAACATTTCGAAAAAAAACTACAACGACGTAATTGCGTTGCTAATCTTGTTTCAACTATTGCTCGATGCTAATAGAATCGTATCGTTTTAAATGATTTTGCTTTTCTTGTTGTTGTTGCTGTTGTTGTTGTTGTTTTAGTTTTTGTTTTCCGTCATCATTGTAATTAGTTTTGTTTTATTGCGCAACGGCAGCATTACCTCTTGTGTGTCATAATTAAGCAAGCTTATCATTAGCTTATGATGCTATCGCGAGAGAGCGAAAGAGAGAGAGAAAGAGCGAGAGAGTGCGGCCCGATCACTCAACAAGTTTATTTGTTTTCATTTGGCTTTTTTGCGACGAGAGTAGTAAGCTATCAATCAGTGAATGACAACCGAGGCCGATACGAATAGCACAGCGAACATGCCAACAAACAAACAAACAAACACACAAACAGACAGACAGACAGACAGACAGAGCGACAGACAAACTGACAGACGTATCGAGCGATCGAACGGTCAAGCGATCGAGCTTTTGATAGCGTGGGTTTAAGGCATGGCGAATTATTTTCATTTAGTGATTATTTTAATTATACTTCTTAATGAAATTATTTATTTATTTATTAATTTTTTTTTTTTTTTTTTTAATATAAATAACAACATTGATGAGTTTACATTGTGGTTCAAAGATTGATTTTTTTTTTTTCGCGCACTTCTAATTTCCGAGCTCAAATCATTCATATGTACGAACGATAGATTGTTTTCGTTGCTGATAGTGTTGTGTCTGCCACGCCTTTTTCTAGGCGTGCACAACGCGGAAATATCATTGTACCGAGTAAAAAACTATGTAAAACATTTGTCATGTTTATGCTATGCAAAGTATAAGTAATAAAATTAAAAGTGTAATGTCTATTTTAAAAGATACTTGAACCACTTAAAGAACTGTTCAGCCATTTTTCAATTGGCACACTTTTTCTCTTCGAAGAAATATCACTTTATTACATTTAATTTCGCGCCATGTGTTAATTGCCGCAGTTCACTTCAAGCCAACAGAAAGTTTATAATTAAAAAAAAAATATATGTAATTTAAAAAAAATTTAAATAATAGGCGATAAGTCGAGCTCAATATTTGAAACGATACGATAAGCATGCCAATCAGAATGGCTCGCCGAGCGGCTTGAGTGTCAGTTCGTGAACTTGAACATGAGGAGGCGTCGATAAGGCGTACATAATGGCATTGGCGACGTCTTCGGCGGTGAGCATCGGCAGCGTCTTGTAGTGCTGCGGCACGAGCTCCGTATCCACAAGGCCGGGACTGATGCTCTGTAAAGTTTGGCAAACATATGCTCGAGAAGAATCAAGTTAAATCAGACAAATCAAGGCTCACCGTCACTTTGATTTTGGTGTGAAAATCACGGAACTCCTGACGCAGTAATTCCGCAATGGCGGTCAGCGCGTGCTTCGTGGCCGGATACATGTTCAGCTCTTGCAGACTGCCGGGCAGCGGATTAAACACATAGTGACCGACAATGCTGTTGATCACGAAGACATGGCCCGCAGCATCACGTGACTTCAGCGACTTGTAAGCACGCTGCGTGCAATAGATCACGCCCATAATATTCGTCTGCACAATCGCCTGCATTGTGCCGATGTCCATCGACACCAGTTGGCCGCCCGCCAGTTTGCCGGCATTATTGATAAGTATATCGATGCCGCCCAGTTGCGCCTCGATCCAATCGAATGCCCTATTCACCGCCTCCAAATCGGTAATGTCGCATTCCTGCAAATGGAATTTCTCACGCAACGCTTCGGGCAACGTGTCACGCAGCTCGTGCATGCGCGTCATGCGTCGTGCCAGGCCAACGACAATGACGCCGGCCGTGAGCAAATCCTTGGTCAGCGCAGCGCCAATGCCCGAACTGGCGCCCGTGACAACGGCGACACAATCACGCCAACGGTTCATTATCGTAAACGTAACGCGTACAGAAGCCCGGCGTACACTGGCTTCAGACGAGTCGCAGCATAGCTGTTTTGTTGCAACTAAACCTCAACTTTACGCAACGCAGCAAACTCAGCAAACTCAGTCGCTCAGTGCGATCGCATTTCACGTGGTCACGCCAAAAGGGCCACCGCATTCATTTCCAATAACGCTTATATCATGCTCGAACCGCAAAAGTATTAGTGCACCAAATGCCCAACAGTGCAATGAAACCGCAAATATTTCAGCTTCCCAACAGCAGCGCCCCACAGCCCCACAACCCAACAGCCCAACAGCCCAATCGCAAAAACAAGCAAGTGTGATGCCGTTGAGCATGTTCGACCATAAAATACACTGCGACTGCATAAACGTTTATTTGTCTAACTTTGTCTTCGCCTTCGTTTCCATCTACTTCAACGCAAACATACAACTATTCATTGTGCAAAAGTTTAAAGGAAATACATCAATGGCGCTCAATAAATGCATGAGTTTCAAGCATTTTCACAGTTGAAGTTGCCTTGTGCTACAACGCTTCGGTCTTGCCGACGCTTCAATGCGCTCAAAAATGTCTTTCAATATTAAAATAATATTTTCTAAGGTTGGCTAACACTTTTATAAGCATGAAAATGATATTTTTATAGAAATTTCTAATATAATCAATAATTTTTTTTCTATTCGAATTACAAGATCTTCTAAGCTGCCAACCGCACATTTCGCTCAACTAATTTAGTTAATTTCCATATTTTTGTAGAAATTTCTTATATATGTTGACCATTCTCTTTGTTCTATTCGAATTCTATATGATCCGTACACTAATTTAGCTATTTTCGATATTTTTGTACGCTAAATTTGTTTCTGTAGGCGACAAAGCACCGTATAATGAACACACAATCTGATTAAGTTGGAAAAAAACGGCCTGACAAAGTTCTAATGCTCAAGCTCAAGCTCAAACCATTTGATGTTGTCAGTTGCATAAGGAGTGTAACAAGCAATTGCTGTATCACCATGAAAACCGACCAGCAAAGGAATTATAAGGAACACAAACGGTTGGCAAATAAAGTTTTGTTGCCAAGTAAATAAAAAAATATATAAGTAAGTATTACGAAAAAAAAAAAACATAAAACAAAAAAAAAAATCTTTAAAGTTGTGCAAAAAGTGCAAACAGAACGCGTTAAAGGATGAAACGAAATTATGAAGGCAGCAAAGTGATGGCCTCAGTGGTGGCGTAGCGAATGGCGAGGGGAAGCGGGCAACAAGAGTTACTGCATTGCAAATGTTGTTTTTGTCGTTGTCTTCTTATGCTCATTAGAGTGGTATTGCTTTCGTATAGAAATTTCTTTAGCCTTTTTATGCGCTTGCAAAAGGATATTATAAATGATTTACTGTTTTTGTAACGCACTATAGTATGTGAGGCATGTGAAGCTTAATAAAGGCGAACTCAAGCAAGTATATATATATATATATGGCCAGAACCAAGAAGGTTTACGGAATTCAGACGTTGCCAGATCAAAGTAAGGAAATCTATTAAATATGGCAAGCAATACTTATTGGTGAATTTTGGAGGGTATATAAACTTCAATAATGTTGAAAATAACAGACTTTTTTGGTATAATTTTTTTTTTATGCTATTTTTTTTTTTTTTTTTTGTTATTTGCATCGACACTACTACTTTAACCCTTTTGACAAGGATGAACGACAGTCAGAGTCAGAGTCACAGTCACGAGGCGATGATGATGAAAAAGGAAGCCGAGCCTCACATTCACACGAGATTAACTTTAACAAATATGCTCAGTATGCGCGCACACGTGTTGTTTGCACACGTGTTTATGGAAATTAAGCAAACGATGAACTACGAAAACTGAGTCTCAACACAGGGCAAAGCTAAGCACATCACAGCACAGCACAGCACGGCAGAACAGCACAGCACAGCACAGAGCAACGAAGAGCACGAGTAGGCAAAGTTCTGACAGTTGCGCAGACTAAACTGATTGAAATATCTATGAAAATTTTACTGATTATGTATTTACATAACGCCAAAGGATGTGCGATGGCATGGCGCATTTGTCAGACAGCATTGAGAAGCAACAAAAACAACAAAAAACACAAAAAGTTGATGCAAATAAGAAAAACGGTTTATTAGGCACATTAGTAGCCGACATGCAATGTCTATGCCCATGATCTGTGTCAATAACTGATTTCAGCTTGAGACCATGTGTCTAAAGGACACACACACACACACACACAAAAACATCGTCAACATTTGGTATGTTTTCTAAATTTTTGTGCAATTTTCGTACAATTTCTGTCAGCAATTTTTAAAATACAAGCCAAAAAAAAAATAGGAGAAAAAGGAGCACCCATAAAAATTATACATTTTGCCAGTCAGTGTTGAAACGTTGCCAAACGGAAGCGTAAATGATAATGATTGCCAGACAGCCTTAGATATTAATTATAAGAAAAATCAAATTAAAGCCAAATAAAACGAAAGAATACACAAACGTAATGCATTTAGATTGCGTGAAATAACCATTAAAATCTAATCAATCATGTGCAATGTTGTACCACTACTAACAACTACTTTGTCCTATGTTGTATGTGTACGTACGCATGCAATCTTAATCGGCCGCTGCTGCTGCTGCTAACGCTGTCGACGGCGATGGTGACAGCGACGGCGACGCCATGGTTGGCACAACTGGCTCAACGTTGGCCCAACGACTGTCCCCTACACGACGACTGTCGACTGTCGACTGTCAGGAAACGTGTCTAATTTGAATAAATGTCCATGTAGCAATTGTCTGTTTGTGCAAATTCAGCAGTGCTTTTCAATCACTACTATAAGAACATGGTAGCGGTCATTAAACTAACTGTACGCCAAACAACAGCACCGAATATAAGGCACAGGCCTCTCGCCTCTCTTCTTCTCTCTCACGCTGCTTAGCATCTTCGATTGTCGCCGACAACGACGCCGACGTCGTCAACGTCGTAATCGCTGTTTGTGTATGTGTGTGTGCCTTAGCAAAAACTAAGGTCATAAACAGCAACAACACTGGCCTGGGCAGGTATATGTATATGTATGTGTATGTGTGTATGGCATGCTCGTATAGCAGTCGGTGCGTCACAATGTTGCTAAAGTGCAAACCATTGCGAAAGAGCAACTTTAACTACTCTACGCTCAAGCATTTGTTGAGCGTTTCTTGATGCCTGTGCGGTCCGCGACGCCGAAATGTCAGGGTGAAGCATTTTATGTGCGCACTTATTCGACGATTCTTTTTTTTTTTGATTTTTTTTCAAGTTTTTATATATAAAATTTGTGTGTGTGTGTGCGTAAAAGAAATTTCAAGCTCGTCGTCTTTATATTAATGATGAGCATGATTACGACTTTTCGAAAGCAAAAGCTGCGCCGATTAAACTGATCGATCGATTGAGTCCGTTAACTACACATTGGTTTGCATAACAATCAAATTTTTTATAACTTTTACACTTTTAGCACAAATTTGACACGAAGCTGAAAGATATTACGATTACGCAACAAAACGGTAGTTGATTTGAACTGCTTTTAAGTCAAATAATGAAATAACATTTGAAAAATATGAAGTTCTTATTTCAAAAACACATTTAATTCTTGCTATGCCATTTATTTATAATGTTTGTGTGACAACGCATGTCTTTAAGAGCAAAATTGATAAGCATTTTAAGAGTATCAACGAACTGTTGTCCGTGGTATCATTTCTCATGTGGATCGCATGACGCTCTATTGTATCTGCCATTACCAATGTGTAACGGTTATGAGGCTACACATTTCAACTGTCAACTGTTTTTTTTTTTCTACTTCTTTTTTTTTCTGTTACAACATCATATTTCTAAAACAACGATTCATAACGTTGACCTCATGACCCTCAAGTGGACAAGCGACACCAAGACGGTCAACTGGCGCTCTAACCACTAAGGGCCGTTTTCGCTTGGCTATCCGTGCCGTGCCGTTCCTCTAGACTCGTTTTCACCAAACGTTTTTGCTGAACATAGAAATTTGTCAGTTGCGATTTTATTTATTTTTTCTTTTGCGATTTTTTTTTGGATTTTTTTTTTTGTTCAACATAAATTGTAAATGTTGGTTTTTATGCGTCATACTACAAGACTTGGTTTGTTAGCGAATGAATGACTTCTGGTGTGTATGCTTTTGATGCCTTAAATAGTATTCTATTGCACGACTATAAAACTAATTTTCGTAGAATAATAATATGTTTTGAAATTCTCAAATTAAGATAAGTAAAATTCAATAAAGTTTCGTTATAAAAACCTTGACATTTCATGCATCTAACAACACGACAACGTGAAAAGATACAAGTGAAGTAATGCAGTGCAAAGCAAAGCAAAGCAAAGCAATACAAACAGACAAACCTGATGATGAAAATGTCGATGTTTATGTCGCTGTCGCTGTCGACGTCGCCGTCGCTGTAAGACGACATGAAATTCGCTTTATGAAAATTTTATATTGCAGCCATTTTGAGGTGGCTGTCGAAAAGGCACAGGCACAGGCGCAACGACAAACACGAAGGCAACACCGGAGATGACTTTATAAAATAAACTCACCTGAAACTCAGCCTTTAACACATTTTACGAGCATATATTAACATTCGGCGGCGCAGGGCGAAGGAAATGCCACAGAAGCATTACAAGGAGACGAGCATAAATAAGAAACAAGCAAGAGCGCATTGCCAACAAGCATGCTCGATAATAATATACCCTGCGCACAACTGATTTCTAGACAACGCTGAAATTTGCAGAGGCACAGGCGTCTATGTGCCATATAAGATATCACTATATAAGATTTGTCTTGATCATTTTGCAAGCATGTGATTTGAATGTCTTGCTTACTAACCTCAAGAGATATGTATGTCAAGTTGCTACTTGCAAGCATATTGCGCAAAATTGATATGCCACACATGTGTGTAGAAAGTGAAGTGCAGTTGTATAGAGACCGCAAAATGCACAAAATATATTTGAAGTTTTACAGTGTATGCCAACAAAAATGCAATGAGACATTTTTGGACTGACATTTTATTAAAATTTCGTAGCATTTACTATGCCAGAAAGATTTAGATAAGCTCAACACTTAATTGTCATATCTGCAGCTGCCAGAGCGCCCAGAAAGTCAGAAAGCCCAGAAGCCTGGCCTGAACCCGTGCTTGGCTGCAAAACCGCAAATTATATCAATTACGACTTAGTTTTGATTTTATTAATTTACAAGCCACAACAGCGAACATGTGACACGATTGAAAAGAACACGTCATGCAAAAAGGCACTGTGGGCACACTGGTTGACAATATTAACTGTTTTGACTATTACAATATGCCGTCAATGTTGCCAATAGCCACGTGCCTAATTGAAAACCCCTTCGATTAGACCGGATAAGAAATTCATAGGCATATCGTTTTAATAATGAACACCAGCACATACTCTATATAAGTAGTATAATTAGGCATCACTATTTTGTGACTTGACTATTGTGCGCTACAATAGTGTAGAGTGACCATTGAACTTGCTAACCAAATGAAAATCGTTAGTGCGTGCGGACTACCAACTTCATTAGTGTTGAGTGACTAGTTACTTCGTTAGTGTGTATGCAATACACACACACACACACACACACAAACATACATATATAACAACACGTACTAAATTAGTGTTGTATTTATTTAATAAATAACAGCATTTAAGATACTTAAAATATTTTGGCTCTCTTGTTTATACGCCAGAGAAATGCTTTTGCTGATTTAAGCTTCATTTCAAGTATGGTAAATTTCGCAAAATTAATTGATAACAAATTGTAGCAACTTTTGTGTAATAAGTATTTTAACTGTGGTCAATAGCTGCATGTTGGACCTCAATTCCAAAATTCAAGTTAAACTTTATTTATTAAGTTTTTCAATAACTTCAATAAAATCGAAAATTTACAATTTCAACAGCTTAAATCACTTGATTTTATCACACAAACACACACACACACATACACAGAATGGCAAGCGAGCACAAAGTTAAAGGATATACTTGCCAATTTGTTATCCTGCGATCAGGAAAGCGACCGCAAACGTATGTAGTTGAAACAAAGCACTTCAACAGCTTGGAGAGCAAACTGACTTGCATTGCTGGCATTTCGTTTTGAAGCCCAGGCACACCAAAGTCAGTGAGTGGCCACGTCTTTGACGTGGCATTCAGCACATGAATGTAACGGTAAGCAGTTTAGTTCGTATACGAGTGTATGGTGAGCTTGTACAAAATTGAAACGAGCGTAATATTTCATAAGGATTTAAGCGTCAAATCCGTATGTTAGCCCTATGTACTTCGTTATGCACATGTACAATAGACATGCTATATATGTATGTATATATATTTATTCATATACATACATATATATACACAAAGTTTAACAAGTAATGCGTTCAAGTGTATCTTACCAAGCTTATCCAACCAAAGACAACAGTGAGTCGCTGTCTTCTAACTGTCTCTCACTCTCCCTCCCTCTCCCTCCCTCACACTGCTTTTTATCACTCATACTACAAGTGCAATACCGCCCACGCCACAAGCTCAGCTAAATGTCACTACTTAATGTGCCTCGGTTAGCTTATGTCTCCAGACTTCAAGTCGTATAAGCTAACCAAAAAAAAAAAATACAACAAAAAAAAAAACAACTACCGAAAGAGTGCAACGCTTTCAACTGTTATGCCATAATGTGTACAACTTTTACTTTCGAGCGTCATGCGTTGCGTATCTCTAATCCCAACCCTTAACCGACAACGACCAGCAAATAATAAATTGTTTAAAGTCTTGCGCAGCTAAGTTAAGTTCACCATTTACTCTAAGCACAATGAACGACTAACGATCGCAGATAGGCGGACGAACAAACAAACAAACAACCAGCCAGTCCGTCAGTCCGTCAATCAGCCAACCAAACAACCAACAGACTTACAGAGCAAATTAATAATCTATGCTGACTTGACTGCTCTTTAAACCACACAACATGGGCGTGATAAAAAATATGATGATGGTCTGTACACTGTACACTGACACAGAGCTCACACACACTCCCCATTGTTCTACCAGCCCACTCGAACTGTTGTACACTACACATTGTAAGCAGCAATCTTTGGAACACATCAATCTGACATATCAGTAAATATAAATTACTTATTAGATCATCTAATGCAGTCGAAATGGACATGCAATATAATAGAACCTCCCCAGTTTTTGCAATATATGTTTAACAGATTTGTTGCATGAAGTGTATTTGATAGTCGACATGCCTGAAATCGACTGATTCGCTTGTGTACTTTTTGGCATTGCAAGTAAATCTGCATTGCTTAAGTTTATTAATGGTTACTATTATATGCTCTAAAAATGAAGCAAGCAAAGGCTCAGAGTTATACTTACAATCTACATACATACATTGTTTCCGCAAGTAAGATTGACTTTAATTTCCCTTTTGACTCCACACTTCATCCTTGCCTAGTCTCATAACACATCGCCTTTGCGCAATGTCCTTCCAACAAATGAGTATCTTAAGCAAAAAATCGTGTAGCTTTAATTTTATAAGTGCATTCTCTGCACAAACTTAATTCAAGTCAACCTTGGAAAAGTCAATTTATCTTAAACTTGTATTCCACCCTGACATATGTTCTTTCTGCCAGAAGCGTTTGTTGGTATCTTCTTTTAATTGGCTTAACACAGCTAGCAAATTGAATTCTCGAACTAATGGTAGTCCTTATAACGAATAACGATACTGAAATCCATTAACAGCGGCTATTGTTCTTGAAGGTGCGAAATTCGCCAAGCCAAACGCCCCAATTGTCCCAATTGACATTCCATCTGCAATAGAAATATCACCGGAAATAAATTCGATTCGCTTCAAAGATATAAAGTTTCTTGTTCTCATATTTATTTCAATAATTTCAGTATTCATTTTTCAAACCCATAATGAAACATTTTGGGTTTGTTTTTGTTTTTTTGCTGTTGTTGTCATTTTTTGTTGTTTTTTTTTTTTTTTTGTAGATTTTGGTTATTTTGAAATACTCATGTCATAGTTACTCGTATAATAAGTATAATAATAATATAGTATAATGTCATATAATATAATATAATTAAATATAATATACAATATTAAATATTTATTTTCATAAATATTAAATATGCATTTAAATGAAAACTAATATTATATAAATGAGGAATTTTTTGTTTTTTAGTTATTGCATTTAAAGTTTTCCCATTGATTACCCTTGCAAAAAAAAAAGTACATTAACACTGTCATGATGTTTGCAACATATCAATACGAACAGCTTGTCGTGAATATTTTATGGATCGAACTGAACCGTCGAAATGTATGTTTCATATAGGTTTTCTCAAAATAAACGGACAAATTGTTTGAACTAATGACATATGACGTCAAACAAAAAGTATATCATGTCTCTGGCAACAGATTATAATAATTAATAAAAGAAAAAATCTATAAGCTGGGAGATACCAAGACAAAACGGATCAGTACCAGCGCCTTGGATATCAAGAGGAATTTTCTTTTACTAAGCACAACTTTTGCAAGGGTATGTAAGTTTCGGCAAAGCCGAAAATGTAATTTGTTTATTTAACACGTTTGTTTTCTTTTTCATTAAATTTTACCCATACAATTCAAACTCTCAAAGGTTTACAAATTTAATATTTATTTGCTAATATATGCAATAGAGTCTATATATTTTAAATTTACCATTTTCTTCTTTAACTTGCTTTCTTTTCTCTTTTGGAATCGTTTAATGTATATTTGTGTGTGTGTATAAGTTCTTAGTTTTGGTTAGTTTAAACTGTTTTATTATATGATTTTTTTCTTTTTGCGTCACTTTTTTCTTCAAATGAGTTAATGGAAAATTAAATATCTTTACGCGGTTTTTGTTTCCTAGAATTTTCGCTTTAATAATAGAAATTAATGTACTTCTTTATAATACATATAAAGAGGCGTCACCATGTACTGCTCTACGTCGACTTCGAATGATTGTTTATATTACGAGAGATATTTTTTAATGGCAAACGCTGCTCAGTGCTTACATCAAAGAGTATTAAGTGCAGAAAGTGCAAGGCATGCACACAGCCGTAGCAAATTTTTAACTTTCTCTGCAATTGTTGTATGTTTACTAACCTTGTGCCAAGACATACAATACATTCATATTGTATGCCTTTTTAATTGGCGTTCAATTGCGTCGTTTCGCTACTCGCACAATGTGACCATTTGGCGCGCACATTTTTCACCCTTTTTTGCATTTAATACTTTTTGGCTGTCATTGCCAGTGTTTATTCAGCACCGAGGTAGACGCCCTTGCAGGGTTTGAACTTTGAACCTTAGGCACAGTACTTGTGTTTTCAACTCAAAGACAATTGAGCCATGGCACACGACAAGATTTGTGGTTTGTTAGCAATGTCTTAACTTTTCTTAATGTAAATAGTTTTATGCGATTTTCAAATAAAGCAAAAACAAATACTTCAAACAAGTATGACAATATAAATTCATTTTACAACAATAACATCTAAATATAATTTCAAAGATTTGTTTTTTTTTTGTTTTTTGTTTTTTGTTCGTTCATTTTCATAACTTGAATTGGAAATTGTGTTTCTAATATTTCGTTATATTTCATTTTTATATTAATTTTTCTTAATAATTTGTTCATTTATTGATTTATTTATGTATACATATATATTGTTTTAATGATATCATTGAACTAAATACCAATAGTTAATGGAATATTTTACACATCCATGTTGAAGTGATTTTGTGTTTACTGTATGTTTTATATCCTTGCAAACGGATATTTTTACTTAGCAGATGCGACTCGATCGAATCACTATACCATACATATATTAATCTATTATCTATTATAGAGCTCATTCGTTGAAAATCATACATTTTAAAGAAACAATATATTTTTTGGTTTTATGACATTATTTCAGGACTTTAGTTTTTTAGCTGCTTTATCTTTTGTTTTTTTTTATAAGTTTTGTTTTTAGTGAAACTTTTTTTAGTAATTTGCTCTTTCGAGAAACAAACGCTAATATTTCTAGATTAACGTGGGTCCACTGGGTGCTTCTAATACTTTGCCTAACGGAGTCGCAACTTCTCATAGACTTGTTTCTAAGGAAATAATGAAGCATTAATTGATAAATATATGTACATAAATTTAACAATAAAACAAATACTTATTGAAACAAACATACGTAAAAGATACAAATAAATAATTAGAAAGTAGTTTTGCTGCAATGAATGAATAATGAAAAACGGAAAAACAAAACAATTTTGAGAGAGAAAGTTTAATGAAGACCTGAGTATAAAACAATAAAGTTATCATTATCATTCAGAGGTTGAATAAAAAAATACTTCCTTTCTTCGACTCAGTTTGAAGTTTCGTTTCTAGTGTGTGTGGTGACCTCACTAGAATTTCAAGACAGCAAATTGATAATGATCACCAATGTCTCATGAACACAACAACAGTAATGCGGGAACATCAAGATGTCAACATAAATAATGCTATAATGTGTTTATTGTTATATGAGCGACTTTTACTAGTTGGGTATTGATTACATAATTTCACTAATCTTTCGTTTGCTTTTTTTTTTAATTTAAGTTATAAAACAATAATAAGTTAACTTATATTTTATTTGTTAGTGAGGGCAATATACACATACACATATATTGTAGATACAAGCACGTACACAGAACATACAATGTGTTTCAATGAGTCTTGTTGAAGACTCAACTCTTTGTTATACAAATGTATATGATGCGTTTTTTTGGTTTTTCGAAACACTTATTCATTGCTTTTGGGTTTACATTTATTCACTGTTTTTGTTATTAATTGTCCTTTATATATGTATGTATGAATATATATATTTTTTTTAAATTTTATTGATTACACATAGAGTTGTATTTATTTTCTAATAATGATTGGCTTAGTTACTGACGCAATTAAGAAATAGACACAACGAAATGTTACAACAACACTTTTGATACGATAAGGTAGTATTTTTGTATGAAACAATAACATAACTCAATTTTAATACGCATATATGAATTGTCTATATATATATATATATTTATGTACTTGTATCATAAATTAATGACAATTAAGTTCAATATTTTCCATTGTTTCAAATATGATTTACTCCTACGTACAAACAATCAAGCGTTCAAACTGAATTAACAAATATGAACATTCAATTGACATTTGTGATGTATATCTCACAAAGTCACATAAGAGTATTTAGTGTTAGAAACGATGGAATATGCTGAGCTAAATTGGCATCAGTGTTTCGTTTCCTGTATATTTTATTTCTCTGTTCTTATGTTTCAAGTTCATTGGTTCGTAGTCCAAGTTGCTGAGATGAGCGATATATTTGTTTATGTATTTATATATATTTAGCATATACATAACTGTATACAATTAATGACAAGACTTGACAAGTCGACGAATTCTCATAACTACAACAAAAGCTTTATAACTCACAAATTCTTTGGTTTTGCCATTGCGGCTTAGGCTAATACACTGTGTAGAACATACAATTTTTTATATTATTGTCAACTAAATTATACTAACAAATAAATTAAAATAATTTGTGTACTGTATAAGTATGTACGTTTTTATGTACTGTAACTATATTTTTCTTAAGGGAAATTCGTTAATGGTGTACTGGTCTTCACCAAGTCGTTTAATAAATTAGAAAAGCAAGCATGGCTTTTAGCAAAAGCAAACGCTCGCTTAGTTGTTGTAATTAATTTAAGTTAGCATAATGGTATGCAACTAACTGTAAATGTGTAAGTATGTATGTGTGAGTGTGTGTTTGTGTATGTATGGTATATGCACTACAATGGAAACTTTGTCTGAAAATTTCGATTTTCAGCAAACGTTTATTGGAATTTTGCGTTTATGCGTTTTGGATCTTAATTGGAATCAGAGTCTGAATCGCTTGGGGGAACTGGTGAGGCTGTAGCTTTAACAGCTGCTGGCGGTTCTTCTCGTATTGGACGCGTAGCGGCCAAATATGCATTCGTCGATTCACCATGCGTAGTCTCGATGCCAACCCTGCGTTAAAGTAATAAATTAGCAAATATAAAAAAAATGTTATAATTTCAGCGACTGCTTACTTGTATTCGTGACGTGCCAAATAGCGCACATATTTCTCGGGTGGCTCATCGGCATCAGAATCCTGCACACTCACAGAACGCACGGTAGTATGCGAGACTTGCGTGGCGGGCATTGTAAACTCCACGAATGCATAAGGCGCTAACTCACTTGGTATTTGATCGTACGAAGTAAGCGCCATGCGGCAAACCAGTTGATGTGTTGTATAAGCGCCTAATGCAAATAATCAATGAAAAAAAGATTACATAATGTCCCAACATGGCCAAATCAAATGATGTCTATGTACCTTGACCCTCCTTAGGCAAACGTGGACAACGCCAAACTATAGCGCGATGATGATGTTCATACTTGGCCTGACCCGAGGTCACCTCGATGAGTGATTCCTGCAGCGTGTCCACTGCGCCGAGTATACGTTCGATGCCCTTAATTTTTCCCGTACGACGATGTGCAGACTTTACGGAACCGTATCTAGGATTGAGTCTCGAATTTCAATAATTGTGTCCCTTTCGCACACTCATATTTGTTTTAATTTAATAATCGTACTCACCTAAAATGCTTTTCTACGCGAAACAAATAAATCCAACATTCTGGTATTGGAAATCTTACTGAAACATCTTCGCATGGTATCTGGCCAAGTTTACGTGACGTAAAGCCGGGCACAAGTATGTCAGCGCGCAGCTCCACTTTATTACCGGTAACGCACCAAGTCGCCTTTAGCTGCAATGGCAATTCACGATTCTTGGGCGGACGCACACGGAAACGCAACAGTTCAATATAGTTAGCATCCGGTGGCTGGAATCTGTTGAAATGGCAATTTTCATACAATTTGTTCAGAAGATCATTCAACGCATTGCGGTCTTACTTGATGGTGCGAGTGCGCTCATATTCGTCCTGATTAACCACACTATGAAACTCGACTGCTTCAAGACGTATCCATTCCTCGGTTGCCACTGGTATTATGTCATGCCTGCCCACGACCTCCTTACCCTGACGCCACATGTCATTCACGCCCAGTTCAATAGTAGGCATGCCTAAAATTGCACATAAATACATCATATCATTTAACTAAAAAAAATTATATTTGAATTTTAACTGACCTGTTAGAAATGCTAAGAAGAACAGTCGAACCCGTGCGATCTGTTTTAGTATTTTGCCCTCGCTATCCTGATCTACAATTAGTTCATCGACCGCTGTTACTTGTACCTCCTCCATTTTATACGTCAAAGCTCGTTCGCGCAAAGCCGGCAAGCGGAAGAGTGACTCCTCAATGCACACAGAAAATTGCTTCATGTCCTCGTAGTTCATTGAGCCAATCTTAAACAACTGCGATGATTGCGGTGCGTGCTCTACCGGCAGGCCAAGTTTTTTCAGATCGCTGCCAAACTCTTTGACGCCCTCATAGTCACCGGCGATAGCGTATTGTGCAAATTTTGTTAGTTTGTTTGTAATACGTTCAGCCTTAGTAACCTGTCCGGGCCTTACGCCAGGCCGTTCCTTATAGAATATGTACTGTAGCTTCATGGTAAATATTTTACCGAACTGGTCGTATTGCTGGGCGCCAATTTCCGACACAGAATAAGACGGCTGCAGTGGTAGCTCCTGGAACGGCTGTTTGTCGGTCGCCTGGTTGAACAACTGCACCACAGGCACATCGTTTTGTATGACCAAACGCACAAATATCTTCTTCCAAAATCGCTGGCCAGTAATCTTCTTCTTGTTAGGTTGACGCAACTGCATTTCCCAGCCAGAGCCAACATAGTGCAAGCGTGGAAAGTCCTCCAACGGCTGGGAAACATCCTCATCATAAAGTGGTGTCTGCGGTGTGTCTTGGGAATCTGTGCGTTTCAAAGCAGGCTCAGCGGTTTGCGGTGCAGGGAAGCCAGTTTCATCAAATGGATTAACAGTCGGCGGAACATCACCTGTTTGTTGGCCCGCCATTGAGCGCGCTGGTGGCGGCGGTGGCGCCAACTGAGGTGCAATTCCTTGAGTGCCATCGCCCTTGGGTCGTATAACGACACTGAATTCCTTATTGACCGATTCAACGGAATCGGCACGAACAGGTGCTTGCATTGCATAAAAATCATCATCTTCATTGCCAAATCCATCTGTACCAGTATCGTCACCAAATGCATTGACAACAGGATCGGGCGGGCCGAATGCATTGTCGCCCCAAGCTGAAATAATAATAGCACCAACATTAAACCAAACACTAAACTAAGCGAGATGATCTATAATATTAACTAGTAAGGGGACATCCATAAATGACGTGAACTAAAATTAGGGAACCCAGCAAAACTTCGCTAAGGGGAGGGGGTTCAACGAAAATCTCATGTCAACTTTTTAGTCCATTAATTTAGAATTATTTTTAAATCTTAATACAAGCAAAATCTCAGATGAGATATAGAGGCAGGTTTTTTTTTAAATCTCACAAAATCTCACCAAGAGATGGGAAGGGTTCCAAATTTCAAGAAAAAAAAATTTTAGATTAAATTATTCTCACGCCTCACCTCAAGTCAATTCGTACGGAAACAAAAAAGTTTTTCATAAGAAAATTCTGTACTCACCATCACCCGCGATTGGAGTTATGGCACCAGATCCACCAAAACCATCTAAGATACTTGCGTTGTCCTTTTTCACCGAATCGAATTTTGCAGAAAAGGCGTCAAATTCATCGGACTCCAAAGCAAATATGTTAGTCGCAGAACTTGGTTGCGAAGGCACCACCGATTGCTCCGCACTGAATGCGTTGATAACGGGAACCGGCGCTGTTGTACTGCTAGTTTCTATTGGCGAAGCGAATATGTTTTGCTCGGGCTCCGTGTCGTCAGCCACAAATATATTGGTTACGGTAGTTGCTAACGGATATGTTTCCTCATCTTCATCGGGGCTAGCAAATGGATTGGCTGAAGCTTGTCCGCTTGCTAAGTCGGACGTTGCCGGTGGAAAGTCGAGACCGGTATCCATATGTTCGGTCTCGTCAACCACGGCAATCGTTGAATCGGTCACGTCTTGCATTGTTGCAGCCGATTCTGTCGGGGGACTCTGATCAGACTCAGCAACGATTGGCTCTTGTTGGTCTTCATCATCATCCATATCTGGATTCGGACCAGTTTCGTCAATAACCACTTCAGGCACCGAGGCTGGTGTTGGTTTGGCTTCTTCCTCCTCTTCATCATCAGATCGAGGTAGATCTTCGACTGTTGTTATCTCAATATCTGGCGTTGGTGCTCGTTGCCTATTTGATGTATCCAAAGGTACAATATTGTTTCTATTCACAACCGCCGCTTGCGGCTGTGACGTAATGTCATGAGTGCTTTCGTCGGGCCTTGTCAGTAGAGAAGTGAATACAGGATCGTCGCGCTTATTATCATCCGAGTCGGACGAATGCTTGGATTCCGCCGCCGCTTCAGCCGCACTATCTACGTTGGCATCTAGCACTAAATCATCACTTAGCAAATCCGGCTTAGCAAGTGGCTGAGCTGGCTTTTCGTACAAACTTAATATATCGTCCTTGGTTTTTGGTGGTGGCGGTTTCGGCGGTTTTGACGTGCCAAACATATCAAGCAGATTCTCTGTTTCGACTGGTTCCACCGGTTGACTTGGTAGTGGCGGCCTTGGTGGCTGCGGTTGTGATGTTACACTTGGTGGCACAGGCCTTGGCGGTGTCGGGCGTGGTGGTGGCGGACGTGGCGGCTGTTGTTTCGCTGGTGATGGTACAGGAGTCGTACCCTGTATAGGAGGCACTCCCGTTGGTATACCGAAAGGATTATCATGCACATTATTGCTACCAATTAGCTCAACATCGACAGCCTGTGTGTTCGCTGACGAATCTGACACATCCAGCAGATCGGCAAGACCCGAGTCGGGTGTGGGACTGGGTGAGTGCAAATCTCTCATCGACACAGGGCTAGGAGAGCGTGTCGCTGGTATGCGACCCAATAGCTCGGAACTCGCCTCCTCCATTTGATTCGAAACCGTATTGATAAGCTCCTGCGTTTGAGGCGGCACCGGCCTGGGTGGCGGACCTTTCCTTGTAGTCTCTTCATCCTCAGCAGCAGATTTAATACTGAGCGCATCATCTTCAGCTTCTATGGTTGTGCCAAAGAAACTCATCGCAGGATCGATATCAGAGGTGTTATTCTCATTTTCGGGCTCGTCGCCAAATGCAAACGGATTTGACACCTGACCAGCAAAGGGATTATCAGCTTCCTCAGCATTGCCTGAATCTGATTGAATTAAGAATGGATTCACTGCTGCGTCCACGTCGCTGTCGTCCATTAAAAACGGATTCGCCATTTTTTTTATTTTTTTTTCTATTGATTTTTTATGTGTGTTTATTTATTGGTTTAAGTTCTCGGCTTTGTGATTCTACTTGCGTGTTTTTAACGCTCAATCAACTCGCTCTCGAGAAGTTTGATTTCAGTTTGGCCAGGCACAAGATTTTCAGCAATTGATGTATCAAAGGGATCGACGTCTTCAGGTGGCGTTATTGTTTTAACACTCACTGATGGTGTAAGTACTTTGCCACCTAGGCCAAGCTCTTGTGCGTCTGTTTGAGTGTCAAGTACTCCAACAACTAGTGCAGAGGTCGATTCGGGCAAAAGTTCACTCTCTAGTAGTTTTAGTTCGGTTTTGCCCAGCTGAAGGTTAGACGCTATCGACGTGTCAAATGGATCGACCGTTTTGCCCTCTTCTATTAATTTCCTGCTCTCCTGTGCTGGAGTAAGCACCTTTGTGTTGATATTGTCCTCTACAGACAATAGCACCTCAGCTGGTACAGGAGTTGGTGGCGCACGTGGATCAAAATTTGGATCAGACAAACTGTGTTTAAATGTCGACGCAGTTTTAAAATCTGCCTCAATATGCTTAACCTCAATTTCACTAAGCTTTGTTTCGGGTACGTAAGAAGTGTCAAAGGGATCTTCTGTATCCTTTTCGGCAATTGATTCACTTGAGGGTGCGTAATATGGTGTCAGTGGTTTTTTGTTGCCACAGGCATCGTTTCCAACACCGAGTAAACCTTGATCAGGAACCAAAAATCCAACACACTTTGATTGGATGTTTAAACTAAGGGAAGACTTGCGACGTGCGGTATCAAAGTCGAGTGACTGTTGGGAGCTTAATGAATAGTTGTCTGCTATCTGTACCGTTTTCGGTTCAGGATCCTCTGCACGTGGATCAAAATCCGGATCACTCAACGAGTGCTTTAAACTGCTTTCTGGTAGAAGTTCCCGCTCAATAAACTTAAGCTCAGTGGCTTTTGGCTGGACAATAGCACCGACCGTAGATGTATCGAATGGATCAAAGTCTACGGGTTCTTTGTCGTCCTCGACGCTAAATGTAGGTGCGATCGGAGTGGCGCCTACTTTAGAAAGATCAGTAGCGCTGCCACCTAGCAAGTCGCGCTTAGGTTGTGCTAACAAGTGACCTGTTGCTGCTGGTTGAGTTTCTTGCTGCTCTTCGGCACGTGGATCGAAGCTATCGTCTTCTTCAAGTACAGTTGTTTTCTTGATCACTTGGTCAGCGTAAGTTGTATTAAAGGGATCGTCCTCAAAGTTCGTATCCTCGTCGTCACTTATATAAATGGCACCGGGTACAATATGCGGCCCGCTTGTTGGTCGAACCGGTGGTGGTGGACGTGCTGGTTTACCTGTACGTTCATTTATTTACTTCTATAGTACTGTATATCTTAAATGACATGTGTATATTACCTTTTTCTTGATCTAAAGTTGGTGCAAACTCAGCCCAATTGGCGTCAGTTATTTGTGTAATAACTTCGGCGGCTGGCCGTAATAATTCTTCGTGGCTGACAACTTTGACTTCTTCTTTTTGGGCCAACGACTCTGCAGCTAATTCAGCAAATTCATCATCTTCATCGTCTTTGAGCGCATCGAACTCAGCTAAATCAGGGTTGAGACCAGAACTCTCTTTAGCAAGCGCCTGATTCTCGTCGTTGTCCTCTGGCTTTTCCGATTTTATCAAATGTAAATGTAACGAAACACTGAGATCAATAGGCGCATCCGACTCGGGGATTTCGTCGTCTAACTCGTCAAGTAGATTGCGTTGCGGCTCAAGTGTGACGATATCCGGTTCAAAATCTCCAAGGTCAACACTTTCACTGAGCAGCAAATTTTGTATACCCTTACGTTGCTTCCGCTTTGGCTTGGCTAAAGCAAGAGCGTGCTCTCGGTCAACTCGTCCTGAAAGTACTTCGACGGCTGCACCAAGGCTTACAAGTTTCTTATTACCTTTAGTCTTGTCAGCGCCAACAATAACCTTTTCGGCGTATGCAGTATCGAACGGATCAGGACCGTCGTTAAAATCAAGCACTGGCGAATCGGGTACAACAGCTAATTGAATTTCACCACTGGTGATAGCATCGATATATTCAGTGGCAAAGATGTCATCAACCTCGGCTTCGAGATCACTCTCTGACTCAGATAATTCAACAACGGCTTCAGCAAGCTTATCGCGGTTTGCCTCACGCTCGGCTGCTTTCCGTCGCTCCTCTTCTAATCGTGCAGCCTCACGTCTAGCGGCCTCCTCTTCTTCAAGACGCTTTTTCTCAGCAGCCGATGGCAAACGCTGATAAAATGATTCCTTTTTGATACGATGAAGTTCGTCTTGGGTCTTGTGCAATATATTATCAACACCGGATGTCAGTTGCTTAAACTTGGCCCATTCTTCGTCGTATTCCGATTTATTGCCGGCTGTCCCGTTAGCCTCGGCACCTGTACCGACAGCTGCGGCACTAGCCGAGGTGGTCGCTCTTGGTGCGTATGCGTCGGCTGCGCTTGTTCTGGCACCACCAAATGTATTCGAAGATGATGATACTGCTGCTGTTGCCGCTAAGCCCTCTAAGTCTGATGCTGCGTCCGATTCACCAGCGTCGGATTTATTCGCAGCAGCCTCTTGTTTAGCCTTTAAATCACGTTTATACTGTTCGAGCTCCTCTTCAGTGAAGAGTTCTTGGTCCTTTTTCGACTTCTTCTTTTTCTTTTTTAAACCTTTTGGTAACTTAAGCATTATCTAATTGCGGAGACATCGAGATCGGTCTACATATACAAAACAAAAACGAAATTTTTTTATTTTTTGTAATTTCATTAAAAAAAGCCCTCAATAGAAAGCGGCTACGGCAGAATAAGTAGTAGTATCAAACAATGTGAACTTCAAGCACGCATGATAAAGGATATGGAGGAAATGTACATATGTATGTATAACTTATTAGTCAGCTATTTTGGGGCTATGCAACAATCAATTACCATATACGATTACATATGTATTTATATAAAAATATATATATATATATTATTTCTTTTTATACTTAAGCCTGTATTTTGTAAAATTGTACGAAGTTCAATAAAATTTCACCATTTTTATCATTTCACTTCAAACAACACTTTATATAAAAAAAATAACATGACATTTGCTCTGGTTAAACAGCTACAAACCGCTAAAGTGTTTTGGTTTTTACTCACCGCAACCCGTCGACCATCAAAAATGTCCAGTACGCCTAGAAAATATCAATTTCTATTTAAAAGACGCCGCTTTCATTTGTTGAAATGTCTAACATGACGACTGTGGGCAACTTAAATGTTTCCCCCATATCCTTGTGCTACGCTCACAATAAAGCAAAGCGACCATCAATCTATCATAACTCACATACACACATTATAAAGGACAACGATTACAACGCAACAAACTTGAAAATGTAACTTTCATTTACACCAACGCATGAAACAGCGACGTCATAGCGACAACGCCAAAGATTTCCACCACCTTTTAGCATTGGGGAAATTGAAAGAAAAACAACAAAAAGAAAATGGGCAAATAATAAAATACGTTATCCTCGGCTTTGCCGAAACTTAAATACCCTTACATATGATATATGAAATATTTAAATGTTTTTGACACAACACAACGTGGCACCGTCTGTTATTACGTATTGGTATTTTTATTCCTCTATAAAACTCAATTCTTTCAGAAAACACGTTTAAAGTCTTCGACTGCCATGCAGTGATAAATAAGTCCTACTCATCTCACGTGGTTAGTACACAAGATAAAAACAGGATATAAAAAAACCAAATGTAAAGAGTATTTCTGCACTATTAAGGCAAAAATCGAATTTTATACAATGCCTGTATCAAATCACCTCATCGAGTTGATCAAGAATACGTATGAACATAGTATAGCATACTTGTTAAACCCGGAAATGTGTGCTTTGTGCATTGTATCCTTAGCGTTTGATTTTCTTTAACCGTGATTTTCCAATATACAGAATCCAAAAATAAAGAAAAACAAAGCAATAAACTGAGCGTAATATAAGAAAAAAATATGTATGAAATTTATTGACAGAGTCGACAATAAAGTATGCTAAGAGGATAAAATGTTGAAGAACAAGTGCTGAAAGAGCGTGTCCGTGTTGCAGGTTATCTAAAAATTACCAAGTGTGCTACTAGTGTGTGACTCGTTGAAAAATCGATGCTGTCAAGCTCTGCCCTCTGCCATTGCCCGCCCTTATAATGTTATTGCTAAGCACTCATACACGCACAACTACCCACACATGTTCATGCAGCCCTAGCTTTTTTTACACATTGTATTTGTTGTTTTTTTTTCTATTCCTCTTTTTTCATAGCTGACACTTTTAATTGTCTTGAATTTTGATTGGCATTTGATGAAATATATATATATATATAAAAAAAAAAATAATTTTTCAGGAAATTTGAATTTTGTTTGCTATCCTCACTCGTGTCCCGTTATTACCGCAGACGTATAAGTGTTCCGCGAAGTAACACAAAAATTATGCAACTTACGTCTCTCTTGGCGCGTCTTTAATTGAAATAACTATTTGTTTTATTTTGTCTTACAATAAAATATATTTATAAGTTTTTTTTTGTGTTTTTTTTTTATTCTTTTGACGATTTTTTTTTTCTTTTTTTGTTCAATCTTTGTTTTAGTTCTTATTGAACAAGTACACTTGGCCTTTACCTCTGATTCGAACTATCGGGAAATCTAATACTGAATGATAAAATTTGCAAAATTGAATACTAAATTCAATGCTTTTGGTTATATCCTTAAAAGCTTTTAGGTAGTAAAAATAAAGCTTCTCACAGTCTAGTGTCACATATTATTTTAACCAAAGAGATGAGTGTCAAACCGTTATAGCAAATTCAAACAATGTTGTACGTTTGGTAACATAACCTTGTAACATACACTACTTCCATATTGAATGCTTAACTTATTGGCTTTCCTCTTTTGTGTGGTGTTTCGCAAGCTTAGTACTTGGAACGACTTGGAATTAATGAAACTCACTGTGTCGTGATTTTACCTCTCGTTCTAACTGCATGCTGACATAGTAAAACAGCTGATTGTGGA
Organism: Phortica magna; assembly: GCA_037044515.1. NCBI lineage: Eukaryota > Metazoa > Arthropoda > Insecta > Diptera > Drosophilidae > Phortica > Phortica magna. The sequence goes on from JBAMBP010001698.1 coordinate 68,049, forward strand.
ACAAAATAAATTCAAATTTAAAATAACAAACATTTAAAAAATGTCAGTTTTATTTCTAAACAGATTGGAATTTTATAAGAAAATAACAATAAATACACAAGTTGTTCTTACGTTTAAAATGTGATTTCTAATGTACTCGTAAAGTTAGCGTTGCGCATGAGCAGAGAGACAAAAAGAAAAGCTATTAAAAAGCTTTTATTAACAAAATATTTGAGGCCAACATGAAACACCAAAGCAATCATAGCCAGGAACATCTGCTAAGCCAGCCCTGCGTTCAAATGGTTAATGTCTAATAACAATTACAATAGAAAATAACAAATACTTAAAACTCTAACAACAAACCAAAATGCTTAACGGAACTTATCATGTAAATGCAATTTTAGGTTCAAAGCGACAACTGTCGCCCAGCCACCACTCCTCGATGTCAGTATAGGACTGCATCTTCTGCTGCCATGTAGGACTATGCAACTGTTCGCACAATCCACAAAATGGTGAAATACTGCCGAGTTTATAATAGCGACGCCACCAGAAGTAACTCATATATTCGTCGACATCATCGGCGACATACTGTAAATACTGAACCAACTCTTCAACGCTCTCATAGGCCTCAACGTTTATGTACGAATGTGGTGGCAAGAAATGCGTATAGTTGGCGCCGCCATAGACAACCGGTATTATATGACGTTCGAGCGCCATGTATACCTTTTCGGTGACATAGTCAATACAGAGCGAATTTTCAAAGGCTAAGTAGAACTTGTATTTTGTGTCGAGCCAGTGGTCGCACTCCTTCGAACCACGTTCGCAACTAGAAACGCGAAGGTCAAACTGGCTGCAACTACCGTACACATCCACTTCCAAGAATTCTTGCAGTTTGGCACTCAGATCTTCGCGTTTAGACAACGTAGAACAATGAGACACAAACCATGCACTCATTTTCACTTTGCCCGGCCAAACTTCCCAAACAGCGCTGTCATTCCATTTCGTTGGCGGCATACGCCAGTGTGCATCGCGACTCGGTGCAATCACGCCACCTGTTTCACGATCTATTATATGCCTGTATGGCCATACAATGTCTGAGTCCAAACGATAAGTCATCGTCAGATTATAGAAGTAACCTTCATCGTTCAGCTGATGCTTGGTCTCGCCCGGCGGCTCCAACGTTGCATAAATATACGCCTGATGAGCATGCCGCGAAGATGGCACGGGTTGCACCAATGAAAACGGCTCGGCAACATGAAAAACAATCGCACTGTACAGTTCAATACTAGGCAGGAGATCACGTTGATTTGTCAGCTGGCAATTATAAACCGGACAATGTAATTCATCACGAAAATATTCAATACCCAGCGTATCTTTTGGCAGCTTCCAGCGTGCATCGCCAAAGAAACTATTCCATAGTAGAATAGTTTCTATGGGTTTATTATTAAGCTTGTAAGTGAGGCCACCAACGATTAGATTGTTGTTTTTCGATTTGCTCCGATAAGAACGCACAATTTCATATTGGTTAAAGAGCGGCGACAAACTAAGACGATAGAGTAGAAACAGGATGCCGGAGAATAAAATAAACACCATTAGAACCAACGTGAAACGCATACGCCGTAAACGCTGAGCGTATCGTATCATTTTAAATTCCGTTTTGTTTTTGTTGTTAGTTTTAAGTAACTGTTTACGAAGAGTTCCAAGATAGACGATTGCCAGCAGCCATGGAACGTATTTATCCGGTTTTCAATACTCTTACTTATTTTCTATGATATGTTAAACAAACCCAGGAGTCAACACCTTTCCGATGTCTTCAAACCACTAAATAGTTTTTCGATCTAAGTTGCGTGTTGGCATTAGTCACACATGCACAACAGTTATCAACGCGGGCAATGATAACCATCATGGCAAAGGCGACGGTGACGGTGAAAACGGTTATTAACCCGCGGCCAATATGGCACATTTCTTGTAGTTTCATTACTATCAACCAGTTTTTTGTGACTAGTTATCAGTCATTTTTTTATTTATTACTATACCCTGTACTTTATTGTATTAAAGTATTACTACACCATGGGCAACGTAATGGAAGAGAAGACGATTTAGCCATGTTCGGTCTCATCGAACCACTGAGTTAGTAATTGTATCAATGCATTTTCAACAGAAATATACACCTAAAACATTTATTCTTAGTTGTAAGGTACTTATATGTCGGAGACTGCCGTATTTTCATTCTTGTAGCGACTCGGTAAATAAAGATAAAAATGGGCAACTTTAAATTAACAACGTGTGGGAATATATAAAAAGCCTATAGTAAAAAGGTGTTATTAGATAAATACGATATAAAGTAAAATAGAGCACGCAAGTGCTTAGATTGGCTGTTTTAAAAAAAATTAATCACTATTTTATTCTACTATCAATACATAATTGCCTTTACGACGTCGGCACGTTTGTCGAATGTTGGCTTGGCACCTTTTTTTAAATCAAACTCTCTATTACCCACTGATAAAAGATTTATTTAAATAGCTTCAACATTTTTATCAGATGAGATACGTACATATGTATGTAACCTAATGCATACGTTTATATCTGTATGCATTAGTTCTTTAGCATATACTGAAAGGTATTGTAAATATTTATTTTATGATTTCGTTGTTGCCACTCATAAAATTCTTATTTCATGTCTTGTCCTACGCTAAAACAGAAGTAGATAGCATTAAACTTGTTTATGCTTTCTTTGTGAGTCATGGCTCTTTCCATTTTTATTGTATTGTAGATTTGCTCTTGCAGATTCTTGCATGGTTTTCCAATTACACCTGTATTGCATTGATTCGTTTGTTCTCTCTTCTATTGTTTTTTTTTTAAGTATATTTGTATTTGATCCGCTTATATGTTTGTTGGTATCAATTAAAAAAAAAAAATCTTGTTATGAGACAATTTGCTGTTTAATTGCTTAAAGAAGAAAATACAAAAGGAAAAACGTATAAATTGAAAGCGACTAATAATTTATATTACATTTCAGTTTTATCACAATTTGTGACATTCTCTGCCACCGTCGAACGATCTTTTTGCCATAGTAATACACTTATGCCATATGCTCAGCTCAGCCCGTACCACAGCAGAACCGCTGAGTCGAAGTTGTGTCTCGATTGTAGTCATCACCACTTCCAACGCTGCCTAGACGATGCCGCTCACCACCCTGCAGCGAATCGTCATCTAAACTATCTTCTAATATTATACCCCTACGACCGCCATGCATGACCATCGAATCTCTGGGCTCACATTCCCGTTTTGCGTCTCGTCGATCAGCCATTAGACGCGTCAGCATATCAAAAACTTCCTTTACACCCTCGTTCAACTTCGCCGACGTTTCAAAGTAGTGAGCGCCAACGCTTTGTGAATATTGCACGGCATCCTCATAGCTGACATTACGATCCGACTCCAGGTCCGTTTTGTTGCCGACAATTGTGATTGTGATCTCAGGGCCTAACATGCGCTTGAGTTCACGCACCCAATTTTTTACCTTTTGAAATGAGTCCTGATCGGTTATGTCGTATACAAGTATAGCTCCCTGAGAACCTCGATAATAGATTGGTCCAAGTGCATGAAATCGTTCCTGACCTGCCGTATCCCAAATGTTTAACTGTGCGCGTTGACCATTTGGCAGCGTAATCTTTTTTGTAACAAACGAAGCTTGTAACGTACTTATGTGCTGTGAATTAAATTTGTCTTCTATGTAGCGCAGGACAAGTGATGTCTTGCCTACACAACCTGTAAATTGAGTTGATAAAAACAGCTATAAAAATTATCTTTGTGCGTTGGTGTTGTTGTTATACCTTCACCGAGTAGAACAACTTTGAAGTTATATGAAGTAGAAATTACGTTATTTACACTCATTTCAAGCTGTTTTCATAATAATATTATTGTAGCAATTTAAGACCAATTTCGTTTTATTTCTTTTCTACCTTTGGCACATATTGCAGCTCACGAGAAAACTTACTAATTTTGCTTTATTTAATTAATACTTTTTTCTGCTTTCCGCCTCTCGTATGACCAAATCCATACAAGTAGTCAGTGCTGCCACACACGACAGCCAATAAAAATATATCACAGCCGACAGCCATAATTTTGGCCATTTCAGAGAATGTTTTTAGCCGTTTTTTGTTTTTAAAAACGCTAATGTCTATTTTAATGAGTTATTGATAGTGTCAGTCAGTCTTGGGTGTGTGTTAAGTTCCATAGGCGATGGGTTAGGTAGTAATGAACAAAACATTGATAATGAGAGATATTTAGTCGAATATACTGTTTTTGGTCTATTTTTAACACATAATATGCTATCTCCTTTATTGTTAGTGATTAGGTGGCAGCACTGCACTGGTCGGCAATCGTTTACTGCCAACTCGAACACGTCACCTACGTGATTTTTATAGTAATCCACTCTTGTTTTGTTGTTTGACTTGCGTTTATTGTTTATTAGGTGATCCTGCAAATATGGTAAACTAATTTCCTTTATCAGAAATTCTGTCATCAATCTATTTTACCGCTAAATAATTTCAGGTTCTTATTGCTGCATCCGTCTGCACAAAGAATGGCAAAGGTATTTCACACTTGAGAAACGATGTTTACCAAGACAGCACTTGTTATATTTTCAAATTCTTTTTAAACAGTCATACTATCACGCCAGTTCGTGGAAATGACAAAGGCACGAATCGAAGGCTTGCTGGCGGCTTTCCCCAAACTTATGTCTCCTGGCAAGCAGCACACATATGTGGAAACTGACTCTGTTCGGTATGTGTATCAGCCGATGGAGAAGCTTTACATGCTCTTAATTACCACAAAAGCAAGTAATATACTCGAGGATCTGGAAACGCTTCGTTTGTTTTCGAAAGTGGTAAATATGTGTACTCCAATTAGTCAGTAACTTGTGCAAGATGGTTGTGGCTGTAATACTAAAGTTGCTTTCCGCTTTTTTTAGATACCCGAGTACTGTCATTCATTGGACGAAAAAGAAATAGTTGAAAACGCCTTTAACTTGATTTTTGCATTTGATGAAATCGTAGCACTCGGCTATAGAGAAAGTGTTAATCTCGGCCAGATAAAAACGTTCGTGGAAATGGATTCGAATGAAGAGAAGGTCTATCAGGCAGTGCGTCTATCGCAGGAACGCGAAGCACGTCAAAAAATGCGAGAAAAGGCTAAAGAATTGCAGCGTCAACGTATGGAATCAAACAAACGGGGCGGTCCGACTATGGGCGGTAGCAGTATGGCACGTAGTGGCGGTTTTAGCTCAGATAGTTTCGGTGCAAATAATAACAGTAGCATCAGTTCTAGTGGTGGCAGTGGTGTTATCGAGTTAGACACAAAGCCAATGGTATCTCAAACGCAGTAAGTAAAATAATAATAATACATAACTATGATTATTAATTTTCTTTTTTTATTTTGTCTTAAAGAAAGCTGGTTTCCCGAAATGCTTTAAAACTAGGCGGCAAGTCAAAGGACGTGGATAGTTTTGTGGACCAACTGAAAAATGAAGGCGAAAAGATCGCTAATCTTACACCTGTGCCAGCAGGTGGAGCTGCATCCAGTGCTAGCGCCGTGGCAAAGGCTAAAATCGCCGCTGATGTACACATGGATCTGTGAGTGTTATTTAATAGTTCAAGCTTTCGTATAAAATTATAAATTTGAATGACGCATAGTGTGCACCTGAAGATGGAAGATAAATTGGTGGTCAGCTTAGGACGTGATGGCGGTTTGCATCAATTCGAATTGTCAGGCCTGTTGACACTACGCATTTCTGACGAAAGTCTGGGACGCATACGTGTGCAATTAATCAACAATGATACGCATGGCATACAACTACAGACACATCCTAACGTAGACAAAGAACTATTCAAATCGCGTGCAATGATTGGCCTCAAGAATCCAGCTAAGCCGTTCCCATTAAACACAGATGTCGGTGTGCTCAAGTGGCGTTTTATAACACAAGATGAATCAGCAATACCGCTAACAAGTAAGCAGCGATTTTTTTTAATTTGGCATATTTTGAAGTAGCTAATCATTATGAAACGAACATCTACAGTTAACTGTTGGCCATCCGATAATGGTGAGGGTGGCTGCGATGTCAACATTGAATATGAATTGGAAGCGCTCCACTTGGAATTACAAGATGTTGTCATTGTCATACCGTTGCCGTAAGTTTACACTTGTTTTCTTTTTAGATATATCTTTTAATTTTCGCTTTTTTGATTTACAGTATGAATGTCCAGCCTTCGGTCGCTGAGTACGATGGCACATACAATTATGATTCTCGCAAGCACGTGCTCGAGTGGAACGTACCGATTATTGATGCTGCTAATAAATCCGGCTCTATGGAATTTAGTTGTAATGCATCAATACCTGGCGACTTCTTTCCTCTACAAGTTTCGTTTGTTTCGAAAACTCCATATGCCGCCATCAGCGCCAAGGATGTCTTGCAAGTTGATAATGATGCTTCAGTTAATTTCTCAACCGAAAACATACTGTTTGTGGACAAGTATGAGATTGTGTAAAGGACATGTGACAGTTATATCCAACATAGTGACTTTGTCGTCGGCGATGTCAATGCTATTAGTAGGCACTTTGGAGGCCGGCGCCGTTTTCGTCTATGTATTCAATATTAATTTTGATTCCGCAACAATGTGTACACACGCGATTCTATTATTATTATATAATTACTATTATTACTACTATTATTTAACGGTATTCAGAGCAGACAGTTCAGACAAATTGATTTGGCCTCTATGAATGTATGTTGCCTCACATAATCGTCCACCATGTCCTACACTCCAATCTACTTTAACGAGTATAAATGTTAAACAATTTGCCAAATAAAGTTGATGTCAAAAACATTTTCAAAATATTTTGCTCAACATGGCAATTAGAGTACTCCTGGCATCGCACTTCAGATAAAAACGCACACCGCCGCAGATTCTTACAAAATTCCAATATCAAATGATTAATAAACGAGTTTGTTTTAAGCAATGAATTCGTTGTTTATTTAACATCTGAAATGAATACATGTATGTATTTAAAAACGTGAAAGAGAATGAGAAAGAGATAATACAATTGGACTTGAGAAAATTGAACCATAGCTAAGGACCATTGTTGTTGAGTTGACTGACTCAAAAAGCAAAAAGCAAAAAACAAAAAGGAATGTGTGTGATCTAACCGGCGTTTGTTACTTTTACTTTGGCAAATTCATTGCTTAGAACTTTCATGACATCGGTGTGCTTTAAATCCGGACTCTTATAACGTTTATAATTATCCTTGACGAATTTTGCAAAACCGGTTGGTTCTCGCACAGGTCTTGACACAATGTTGCCGTTTTTATCTTTTTTATTGTGATATATTTCAATGGCGGCATGGTAATAAGCACAACGGATATTTTTAACCTTACGCGATTTGGAATGCGCATGAGATCTGCAAGTAAATTCCATGATGATACAATAATAATTCTATTAGCGCAATTGAGATCATATACTTACTTGGCAGTACATATTGTGCACTTATAAGTGTATTTATAATATTCGATTTCATACTTATGACAGACTCTGATTTTTGGTAGATCCGGAAACGCCTTATTTGCGCGTGCCGCCCACATCTTCCAGACGATACCGTGACCACTTTCGCCATTGATAATCCATGTTGCTGCATGACAGAGTTCATGAATTAGCGTACAACGCAAGCGATCCGCACTAGTCAACACCTTCTCGCTCAGCTCAACAATACTCAAACGTTCACCCAGGCTAGACCAAATTTCGCATTATGCTGGTTAATCAATTAATATGAGGTAATGTGCATATATATACATACCGCCTTTTATTAACACATCTTCCTGCTGTGCTAGTCAGTTTCTTGTTCCATGAAAGTGACACATCCAGTTTATTATTAAACAACTCCTTGTTATACATATAATACAGTACATATGTCAACTCCTCTTTCTTATTACGATAATTCTCGCGATAACGCAGTGCTCTGGCATCAGCGAATTCCTTGGCCACGGAGGCTAATAGTTAATAAAGTTAAAATATATATATATATATTTTTTTTTCTTTTGAACTTACAATCGAGCGATTTGAGAAAACTGTATTTGCGATTTGGTGAAATTTTGTAAGGAATAATAGTCACTATTTTTGGCGTTGACCGTTTTTTTGTTGTACTATTGGTTCCTGGTGGTTTGAAGATCAATTCACTTTTGCTTTGTGTTTTTTCATTGTCATCATTTCCGGCATTCAAATGCTTTTTAATTTGCTGAAGGCGTTTGTGCACCGGTGCACAAGCATTTTTTATTAATTCTTCCGCTGCAACTTCATCCTCATAACCATAATTGGGTGTAAATAACATTCTCTTAGTCTTGATTCCGGTTTTTGGTGTTGCTTCAAGTTTCGGTCGTTCCTCTCGTCGATATGTGAGCAAAATTTCATCAAGACGTTTTTGAAATTTGACATCTGTCATTTGTCAAATTTATATTATAGTATATGAAAAATGGCCTACTAGATATTTACCATTATTTGCTGGAGGGCTCGCTGGAACGCAGTCTTCCTCTTGTATCTCAACCTCGTCTTTGGTAAGATCCAGATAGATTAATTTTTTGCGTCTATGGCTCGTGGAATCTTTCTTATCGCTGGATGATTTTGAGGTAGCAGTTTCTGCACTGTCGCTGCTTTCATCACCGCTGTCATCCGTATTCAATACAGTTGCTTGGAGCTCGTCGTCGTCTGAAGCAACAACGTCATCAAAATCGCTGTCATTATCAATCAGTTTGCGCCAGCGCTCTTGATGGTTTGTTGTTTTAAAATTGACTTTGGTCGATCGTTTCGCCGCTGGTGTTTTTTATTTGTATCTAAAGACGATTTAGTGATTGAATGTATGTTGCCTCACATAATCGTCCACCACGTCCTACACTCCAATCTACTTTAACGAGTATAAATGTTAAACAATTTGCCAAATAAAGTTGATGTCAAAAACATTTTCAAAATATTTTGCTCAACATGGCAATTAGAGTACTCCTGGCATCGCACTTCAGATAAAAACGCACACCGCCGCAGATTCTTACAAAATTCCAATATCAAATGATTAATAAACGAGTTTGTTTTAAGCAATGAATTCGTTGTTTATTTAAAATCTGAAATGAATACATGTATGTATTTAAAAACGTGAAAGAGAATGAGAAAGAGATAATACAATTGGACTTGAGAAAATTGAACCATAGCTAAGGACCATTGTTGTTGAGTTGACTGACTCAAAAAGCAAAAAGCAAAAAACAAAAAGGAATGTGTGTGATCTAACCGGCGTTTGTTACTTTTACTTTGGCAAATTCATTGCTTAGAACTTTCATGACATCGGCGTGCTTTAAATCCGGACTCTTATAACGTTTATAATTATCCTTGACGAATTTTGCAAAACCGGTTGGTTCTCGCACAGGTTTTGACACAATGTTGCCGTCTTTATCTTTTTTATTGTGATATATTTCAATGGCGGCATGGCAATAAGCACAACGGATATTTTTAACCTTACGCGATTTGGAATGCGCATGAGATCTGCAAGTAAATTCCATGATGATACAATAATAATTCTATTAGCGCAATTGAGATCATATACTTACTTGGCAGTACATAGTGTGCACTTATAAGTATATTTATATTCGATTTCATACTTATGACAGACACCGATTTTTGGTAGATCCGGAAACGCCTTATTTGCGCGTGCCGCCCACATCTTCCAGACGATACCGTGACCACTTTCGCCATTGATAATCCATGTTGCTGCATGACAGAGTTCATGAATTAGCGTACAACGCAAGCGATCCGCACTAGTCAACACCTTCTCGCTCAGCTCAACAATACTCAAACGTTCACCCAGGCTAGACCAAATTTCGCATTATGCTGGTTAATCAATTAATATGAGGTAATGTGCATATATATACATACCGCCTTTTATTAAAACATCTTCCTGCTGTGTTAATCAGTTTCTTGTTCCATGAAAGTGGCACATCCAGTTGATTTTTAAACAACTCCTTGTTATACATATTATACAGTACATATGTCAACTCCTCTTTCTTATTACGATAATTCTCGCGATAACGCAGTGCTCTGGCATCAGCGAATTCCTTGGCCACGGAGGCTAATAGTTAATAAAGTTAAAATATATATATATTTTTTTTTTTTTTCTTTTGAACTTACAATCGAGCGATTTGAGAAAACTGTATTTGCGATTTGGTGAAATTTTGTAAGGAATAATAGTCACTATTTTTGGCGTGGACCGTTTTTTTGTTGTACTATTGGTTCCTGGTGGTTTGAAGATCAATTCACTTTTGCTTGGTGTTTTTTCATTGTCATCATTTCCGGCATTCAAATGCTTTTTAATTTGCTGAAGGCGTTTGTGCACCGGTGTTCCCGGAGGATAGACATTTTCTAAATCTTCTAGCATGTCATCGCTTACAGCACGAGCATTTTTTATTAATTCTTCCGCTGCAACTTCATCCTCATAACCATAATTGGGTGTAAATAACATTCTCTTAGTCTTGATTCCGGTTTTTGGTGTTGCTTCAAGTTTCGGTCGTTCCTCTCGTCGATATGTGAGCAGAATTTCATCAAGACGTTTTTGAAATTTGACATCTGTCATTTGTCAAATTTATATTATAGTATATGAAAAATGGCCTACTAGATATTTACCATTATTTGCTGGAGGGCTCGCTGGAACGCAGTCTTCCTCTTGTATCTCAACCTCGTCTTTGGTAAGATCCAGATAGGTTAATTTTTTGCGTCTATGGCTCGTGGAATCTTTCTTATCGCTGGATGATTTTGAGGTAGCAGTTTCTGAACTGTCGCTGCTTTCATCACCGCTGTCATCCGTATTCAATACAGTTGCTTGGAGCTCGTCGTCGTCTGAAGCAACAACGTCATCAAAATCGCTGTCATTATCAATCAGTTTGCGCCAGCGCTCTTGATGGTTTGTTGTTTGTTGGTTTAAAATTGACTTTGGTCGATCGTTTCGCCGCTGGTGTTTTTTATTTGTATCTAAAGACGATTTAGTG